>JAJQOW010001315.1:0-54608 GCA_037975125.1 Latrodectus hesperus | reverse complement strand
TTTCCCTTGAAGATGCGACTCTTCTTTTTTCTCCTGTTTTGGCAATTAAAAGATAAAACGCATGAAGAGGGAAACAAAAATTAATCATTTCGGTTATAATTGAAAGATGGCAGCACTTCCTCTTTGTGGCGTATCACTAAATATGTAATTAAAATCTTTTATAAAAAAATTTTATCCGTTCAGAAAGATAACTGATGCAGAAATTTTTGAAAAAAGAATTTGATCGTAATTTTTGTAAATTAATAACTTGTCATAATATTCTAGGTTGATTTTTTTTCTATTCAGATTATTCATCTAATAATTTTTTTAATATGTTATAGACTTTTTTATGATTAATATTTACATTTATTTTTTAACTTAATGGCCCTCAAGGACGATTGATTCGGGACGAAAAATTATTTTATTATTATTTAATAAAATTGAAGTTTGAAAACCTACTGTTAAAATCAGTTGTTGAAAGTCAAAAGAGTGCTATAAAATGTAAATTTTCGACTTTGAAGCAAAAAATTATTACCCAAAACAGCATTGAACTTCGTAGCATTTTAAATTCACATCGCTTTTCCAAAAATACTGTACGATCCCCAGGAAAGATATTTTAAATATTTAAATTAGAGCAGAGGAGAGAAATATATATTTCATTTGATTATTATTTAAGAATTATCATATCAAATTATATTATTAATATTTAAAAATTATCATATCATATCAAATTATTTCATTTGAAAATCTGCGTTAAACTACTGTACATTATATTACAACTGGATGTTCAGCTACTAAAATAGTATTAAAAATAATTATTTCATCATACTATTTGAGCATCCAGTATAAATGGTAAAGCTATTTAAGTTTAAGAACGATTTAAAAATTACTTTTAGTGAAAAATATTTAATATTTAAACACTTCAAAGATAACATAAAATTTAATTCTCATAAATATTTCATATTGAATTAAAAATTAAACCAATTATTTAAAAAAATTAGCGATATCTCAGTTCATAAAACACCTCCTTTTATTTATTTATTTATTTTTGTGCTAGGTACAGGAAGAACAGCTGGTGTATACTATACTATGCACCTACTTTTATTATGTTTTTTGTAGAATTTTAACTCTTTTTATATACTAAGTATGAAAATTGTGAAAGATTTGTGTCAAGCAGATCTTAATGTGTATCATAAAAAATCTATTCAATTTAGAATTCATAAAATTCTTGCATTAGATTGAGTAATAAATAAAAAATTTAGATAAATAAATCACAAGGAAAATATTTATAAGACATGATTGTAAAAAGTTATTTAAATTTTAAAGAGAAAATATTTCGTGCAGTCTGTGGCTACACGGAGTAGCAGGGGCCAGGTACCATCCCACCGAAGCCGGATATCATACCCCGAAGTCTGAAACTGCCATCCCGCGTCAGGCAGGATCGTGATGTGTACGAACTTCGCCAAACACCAGTCCCGCCATCAGCCGCATATTACAGTCAGAAATCGGTGCCCCAGACCACTCGGCCACCACTGCAACTGCGTAGGAAGGAATTTTAGTGGTATACTTGGAATCTTTCGGGAGAGAAAAATGAACGTTCAATTCATATAACCTGTAAACTTCAGCGACCATAACTTGGCATTCATCGCACTATTTTGATGCTGTGTCTCAGTTACAAAACCCACAGCAAGATCAACCCAACTTCGCTAAACTTAATGGGCAGTGCAGCGTGTAATTGGGTATTTTTTGTGTGTGTGAATAAAAAAATATAATTTAGGTTTTCTAGTCATGATATTCTGTAGGAAACTTTTAATATATGGTAAATATTCGAAAATATAAATTATCATTATTATTTTTTTAAAGAATCATTTGTTAATTTTTTCGAAGATATAAAGAAATTGACGAAAAATCGAGATGTTAAATAAAAAAAAAATAAGTGTCATTTATAAATGTTTTCAATAACGTTTTTACATTTTGTTTCCCAACTCATGTGTCATAAATAACAGCTGTGATTTTTAAAATTCAATACAAGAAGTGAGAAAAATTAATCCATCATTTTCTTTGTTATTACTTGACAACAAAAAGAAAGAAAAAGATGATAGTCTATATATATGAGATACTGTTTTCTATTTTAGAAAAGACAAAGGTTATATCTTTTCTAAAATAGAAAATTTTAAATACATTTAAGGAAACATAAAATTTCTTTCTCAAGGCAAAATTATATGACTCGAGAAATGTTATGATTTAATGGATCCCGCTTCAAAATGGTAAAAAAAAAATAAATAAATAAATAAATAAATAAATGAAAAAAAACATTTTTTTGTTTTATCGTGTATTTTAATAACTTTTTGTAATACACGAAAAATAGAAGTAATAACAAAATGTAATTAGATATGTTATTCAAAGGTATTGTGGGTTAGTTGCTTTTAATAATGTAATTAACACAGTAGGTGAAATTTAAAGACTCGGGTATGAAATAATAAATATTTGATTTTCTAATAATAGCGTATGGATGATTTAACAGGAATATTGCCCAACTTTTCTAGTAGTCAGTGTGCCTGACTGTGGATAAGGAGGTCCTGGGTTCGAATCCTGGTTCGGGCATGGATGTACTTTCTCTCTCTATCTATCCTGTCTTTGTCCCTTCCTTGTATGAATGAGGTGTGAATGGTTGCCTACCCTATAAACGGGTACCTATAGCATGTGTGTACTGAGGAAGTCGGACTCCACACCAAATATGGTTCAGTTGGAAAAGTGGAGCAGCGCATATTGCCAGCCTAGCTGGCACACGACAACGACAACAACATGAATATTATTCATATAATTTAAGCTTGATTTATTTTCATTCATTACATGAAATTTCTCTTTGTAGGGAAAAGTATTTTGAATTATACATATATATACACGTAATTTTAAAACATCAAACATTCAAAGAATTTTTTTCCACAGTATTTCCAATTATTTATTGATTTTTAAGTAACATTTAATTTTGCAATAACAGTGCTGAGACTAGATCAAAATTATATTCCCTATTTTTCCTTTTATAATGTCTAAAGTTATTGAAGAATTAAAGAAGTAAACAAAAAATTACATTTCTTCCATTACAGTAAATTAATGAAAGAAACTAATTATTTTTAAATACATTAAATATATTTATTTATTCTAATTGAAATTTTATTCGCTTTTTACAGAATTCCTGCAATTAACTTTCCGTTAAATTAAAATTAAATTTTAGTATAAAGTATAAAACATCAAATTATTCTAAGCTAAACTTCAAATTTTGCGCAATTATTTTCAAAAAAAAAAAAAAAATTTTTACTTAATTACTCTAACAATCAGTAAACAATTTAAAACATTTCAGAAATTTTTTGAATGAATATATTCTAAATACATCTTTAAGCTTAAAATCAGCTGCTCAAAACAAGCGAATAAAAAGTGTATAATAAGTAATCAAATGTAGTAGACTAATCATGTTAATAAGTTCTATTTTTTAAGTGCAATGCAAATGTGAAACTGTAAACGTAAATAATATAGTACATGAACATTTGATTATTCTTATGCAGAAGCATAGTACCATAATAACTAAAAAAATGTGTAATAAAAACTGTTCCGATCCAAGAATTCATTTCAATCAAGATATAAAGAAATAATTTTAAGAAAAATAAAATAATAATATAATGTCCTTTGCATGATAAAACATTTAAGAATTATAATCCATTATACAGTATTTAGTGTTTTAATTTTCCAATCAGCCTCCAGAACGTTTTAGTCAAAACAGAGCATCAGTAAATTAAAGAAACAAATAAACAAAAAAAAAAAAAAAGCTTTTAAGATCCTATTAGGCCTGTTTTCTCATCCCAATGAAAAATAAATAACAGTAATTACCGTTTATTCCTATTATTTTTAACAATCTAAATTTGGAAGCATTCCAATAATTAAATCGATGCTACGAATTCTCTTATGCATGCTGAGTTTAATTAGAATAGTCATGTGTATATACTATATATATAAAAATATAAAAAATCTATTGATTATTGCCAAATTCATGGAATTTTGCGTATCTGAGTTTTGTTTTGGATTATTGGAAAGTTCAGGATAATTGGTATCTTTTTTCTTTCATATCAAATTTTGTTGATCAATTTTCTAAGCTGCACCATGATACATATGTATTATAAAACATTTAAATCGAAGAAATAGAATACGAAAATGTAGCAACTTTTCAATATTTACTTAGTATTTTAGCTTGCAGGATAGGATTCCAAAAACATTATTTCAATTTATTTGGCTTTCTTTCTAGCTTCATTTAATTACAATAAGTATTCACCATTCAGTCAATGGTAAATAATTCCTAAAAAAAATAAAGTTACACATTTTATTTCAAAATTCAATGAAGTTATTAAAGGCAATTTATAAGAATAACAGTATTTCACTCTTATAAGGTTCCTAAGTCTTGTAAAATAGTTTGCTTCAAGTTTTTTCATGCAACAGATATGCAATATAATATAAAGAATATGTAAAATAACTGCAAATGCTAAACTCAGTAGTGCGACAGCCCGTATGGGGACCAAGGCCTACAGTGCCTATATCTCTTTTCACGAGCGGATGTTTTTTTTTCCTTCCTGTAAGAATTTACAAAAAAATTATATTATTGCATTTAAAAATTAATTTTCGGTAGCTTATGAATAAAAAATTTATCACCTTAATAATAATTGACAATTTAAAAGAATGATTTATTAAGCTCAAAATCATTGGAAAAAATTTAAATATAAAAATGTTTCCAATATATTTTGTGGTCACCAAAACTAATCTCGATTTTGACTTCTGAGTTATAGCAAATGGGGAATAAATTTGCGTCTATTATAATACATTGATAGTGTACATACAATCTTTAAATTAAAATTCAACCAGACACAAATATTTAATTCCCGTGATTCAGTTTAAATTCATAATATCAATTGTTGGCTTGGTTTGGTTTGTTTGTCCCTCATAATCATATTTTTAAATTTTCCTGTTTTCTTTTCCTACTTCGTACTAGAAAATTTATTTTAACGTTATATGCACACCAGAGCAATATTTTATTCGTCTATTATTTTGTTAAATAATATAGCAATATTTTTTGAAGTATTTCTAATAAAGTTAAAGGCAAAAGACTTTCATTAAATATTTAATTTTAAAATTTTCTTATCAAAGTGTGTAAAATTTACTGTTCCAGTAAGTTACAGTCAATGCTCTACAGTGACTTTTTGCTTTCACGGGATTTTTTATAGTTTAAAATGAATTCCAAAACGCTATAAATATTCAACCCCGAATCACTTTCTCTTTTTTCTATACAGTGAAACAATTTTATAATATTTTTATTTTATCATTCATATTTTTCTTTGACTGAAATAGACTTTTCAGATTTTCTTAGCCGTTTTTTAATTTCATTTCCACCTTTTAGGATAAATTTAAAATTTTCCATTGGAATATGACAATTTTTTTGGAAATTTGTGAAAAATTTAATAATAACACAAAAAAGAGCTTAGTTTTGTTAAAAAAATTAAGAAAATAAAATAACATTTTCCAATAGTGTCATTTTTTGTGAAATTTAAATCATTTTCTTTTGATAAAAAAACACTTTATTGAAAAATGCTATTTTTTAACGTACAAAAAATCTATTTTAATATATATATATATATATATATATATATATATATATATATATATATATATATATATATATATATATATATATATATATATATATATATATATATATATATATTATATATATATATAATGAATAAAATTATCTTAAAATAATTTTTGGAATTTTATGTATATTTTCATAATTAAATATTTTAAATATTAGCAATAAAAGGAAATTAGCGTATGTAAATATTATTGATTGGAAAAACGAATAAATATAATTGCTAATTTTAAAATTAGCTGCAGAGCTTCATAAAAAATGATAACCAAATTAATGTTAATTGATATTATTAAAATTATTGTTATTTTACATAAATTTAAAAATAAATGTATTCAGTTTTTAAAAAAGAATAAAAAAATATGTTTTATAAATGAATCAAATAGAATATAAAAATTTTTATTGTAATTCTTTGAATAAGAATAAGCTATTTAAAATTTGAATGGCTAACATCACAGCTAACTACAATATGAGTTGAAAATTCATTTATAGAAATCTGTATCTTATTAATTATTTCTTAAAAAATAAAGTTCGCTTACTATCATTAGACAATTATTAGTGGCGTAGTGAAGAGAATTGGCGCCTTATCTTGGCGCCCTGTTGAAAAAAATAGTCGGGAATAAAAAATGTATTAAGTAATGAGTGATATATAATAGTATAACGATATGTAATACATTATAATAAATGGGGTATAATTGTAATAAGAATGCAAAATAAGTATTGTACCTACAATAAAATAACCGAAAATATATTAATTTAAAGTCTCAAGCTAAGCTTTAAATTTAAACAAAATTCAATTCTTATTTATACAAAAAACACTTATATTGAATTCGAAAAAGTGTCATTAGAATAATCGAACTTATGTGATTTAGAATTAATTGTAAAAATATATTATTGATTTTATATACTAATAAAATTATTTTTAAAAACACAAAAAAAATTTTTAAACATGAAATAATTCAAAAAATTTATTGAACGTATTTTTTTTTTTTGAGTAAAGCAAACTTATTTGTTTGGTTAATATTATTGTTATGACTTTTTTTAGTAACATAACTTGTCTTAGACAACCTGTATAACAATTAGGACTCATAAAGAGCACTGTGAATCTCGGCGTATTCGCAAAATTAAATGGGTGTCTTTCACGAACTTACTCTTGTGTAATCTCCCTAAGTTAACAGATGCAAAAATTACCCTATAACATTAACACAAATAATTTGGTAAATAACTTTATACTAAAAGGAAAATTTCTCATATGCATTAAAATGGAACAAGCCAATATAATATTCCGGAAATTTTATATGAAAAAAATTAAGATATTTTTGTTATTTACACATTTACAAGGTTTGTAGTACAAAACAAAAGTATCACAAACATTGAGTAAAGTATGAAACTCAAAAAGGAAAGGATTAAAAGAATGAAAACCGATAATCTAATTGATTAAGAAATGAAAATAGAAAGCATGGTTAAATAAACACAATTTTTAAAGGGAACTAAGTTATGCAAAACATAATATAAATATAAGAGTAAGAGTTTCGTTTATGGCAAGCTCCTGCAGCTCTTCTTGATTTCTTATCAACTTTTTATTTCCAAATCTGATTCTTCCCTGGAGCATTTTTTTTATTTTTTTATATTTTTCCCAAGACATGACACAATAATTATAAAATGCAAAGCTTATTTCACCGAATAAAATTAATATTATAACAAAACTAATATTCAAATTTCTGAAAAATTTTGTTTATCTTCGAAATGATTTGGCGCCCATCTGCAAGCTGCGCCCGGGTCAACATAGCTCCCTTGCCCCTCCCCCCATCTCTACGCCTCTGACAATTATATTTAATGGATTTTAATTTAACTTAATTTTTATTTAAATTTAATTCAATTTTAATTTATTGATTTTCAATATTTCTATGTTAACTTAACAATACATAAATTATTAGCAAACAAAAATGGAAAACGTTTTTAATTTTATATTTAGCGATGAAAAATTACGCTTTTACTGTCTCTACGTCGTTAAAAGCGGTCACTGCGGTTCAAACAGCAAAGGATAAACAAAAAACAGAAACAAAAAAGATGGATAACCGATGGTATGTTTTCGATGCTAAAATTATTTAAAAGCTAATATTTTATACATTACGTTTATAGTGGATGCTAGTTAATCATATAAATATTGGACATATTGCATGTGAAATATCTATTGCAGTAACTTTAATAGTAATGTTGTGATAGCATGAAAAATGTGATAGCAATGTTGCATATTAGTGAAAATATTTCATGGCAATAATTAATTTGTCATTTCTACTCTGTGACAATTGCCATCAACTTCAAAAAAAAATGCTAGGTTTTTTATTATTTTTTTCATAAATAATAAATGTTTTTTTCAAAATTCATTTGGTAATTTAGCTTATAAACATAAAGCAAAAATTTACAATATTGTGAAAATATTACCAATTTAAAAAATGTATTAAAAGTTTGAAATAATTGTCTTTTAAATATTTTTACACATAAACTCTTTTATTAGTCATACGTCTAAAGTATAATAAGTGTAAATGTCTGGTATAAATTGATATTAAACAAAATTTCATAATATTTTAATAAATTATTTACTGACTTTTATATAAATTCATTAAAAATATTATTTCATTTAAAGTATTCAGAATTTAGGGGTATTTCCTTTTTTCAAAATACACTTGATCAATATTATCTTGTTATTGAGTTTAGTGAAAATGTACAATTTATTTATTAAAAACTCTTCTTCTAATGCCCAGTGTACCGATTTCCAGATAAATGGCTGACTCGCTTGTCTTCATTTCAACAGTTCATGGGCTCGGTTCCCACCTCAAAGATCTTTATAGTGTTTTGGAATCCACTTAAAAACAGTTGTTTACTTTACTGTGCAGGAGGTGACTTCATATATATATATATATATATATATATATATATATATATATATATATATATATATATATATATATATATATATATATATATATATATATATATATATATATATATATAAAGGGTGTTTTTTTTTCGAGGTATAGAACTTTAAATTGCAATAAAACAACGATGTATTATTCGATTGACATGAATTTTTTTATTCGAAAGATAATCTTGTGGCATTACATTTTAAATATGATTTCTGGCATATGACTGCCACGGCTGGCTCGGATGTAGTCCAATCTGGACGTCCACTTTTCGATGACTTTTTCCAACATTTGGGGCCGTATATCGGCAATAACACGGCGAATGTTGGTCAAGCGTTTGTGGCTTATCCGCATAGACCAATGACTTTTCATAGCCCCACAGAAAATAGTCTAGCGCTGTTAAATCACAAGATCTTGGAGGCCAATTCACAGGTCCAAAACGTGAAATTAGGCTGTCACCAAACGTGTCTTTCAATAAATCGATTGTGGCACGAGCTGTGTGACATGTTGCGCCGTCTAGTTGGAACCACAGCTCCTGGATATCATGATTATTCAATTCAGGAATGAAAAAGTTAGTAATCATGGCTCTATACCGATCACCATTGACTGTAACGTAGTGGCCATCATCGTTTTTGAAGAAGTACGGATCAATGATTCCACCAGCCCATAAAGCGCACCAAACAGTCAGTTTTTCTGGATGTAACGGTATTTCGACATACACTTGTGGATTAGCTTCACTCCAAATGCGGCAGTTTTGTTTGTTGACGTAGTCATTCAACCAGAAGTGCGCTTCATCGCTAAACAAAATTCGCTTATGAAAATCGGGAACAACGGCAATCTCGTTTTGGGCCCATTCGACGAATCTACGACTTACTGATGATCGTTTGGCTTCAATTCTTGCACGAATTGGATTTTGTAAGCACGCAAACCAAGTTCCTTCCGCAAAATCTTCCATAAAGTGGATGGACGCAGATGCAATTTTTGTGCTCGATGGCGGATGGACTCATTCGGGTCTTCCTCAATGCTAGGCTCTACAGTAGCAATAGCTTCTACTGTACGCACCGTACGGCGTCTCTGGGGATGCGAGTTATCAATTAGAGTAAGCGTGGTGCGAAAACGTTCCATGTTTAATCGAATTAACTGCTCTGATGGACGATTTTGTCGACGATAAAATGGACGTAGTGCGCAATACGTATTCTGCACAGAACCATTATTTTCGAAATAAAATTGCACAATTTGAAAGCGTTGTTCACGCGTGAGTCTATTCATGAATTGTGCCAAACCAAACTGAGAATAAATCACTTGACAGCTATTAAATCGGTCGCCATCTTGGAAAGTAATGCCAACTTAAACTTCTATACCTCGAAAAAAACACCCTTTATATATATATATATATATTATATATATATATATATATATATATATATATATATATATATATATATATATATATATATATATATATATATATATATATATATATATATATATATATATATATATATATATATATATATATATATATATATATATATATATATATATATATATATATATATATATATATATATATATATATATATATATATATATATATATATATATGTATAAACAATAATCTTTAATATCATTAAAATGGAGTGGATATCTTAAAAATTGTGTTAAGAATCAAACCAAAATATGCAAATTAAATTACTTTCAAAAGAAGGATTGATTTCAGTTAACTATATAAAGATTCTAATTTCAACCGAATCTCTCCAACCATGAACCATGCCGTTTTCCCAGGGAGAAATATAATTAAGGTAAGGAAGAAAAATAATTAAGGTTAAAAAAAAGAGAAATTAACAATAAAGAGATTCAATTATTAGATTTAAAACTTAATTTAAACTTTTGTTGAGAAACTATCAAATGCAGAATTTTTTAATGGATAAAACTATATCTGAAATACTAACATTATTAGAAAGTAAAAACAGATAGTAATTAAAAATTTTTAATTATTTATTCTTTCAATTGATTTTAAGAGTGAAATTCTCTATATTCACATACACACAGTGGGCAAATCATTTTAAGTTGTAACTCTCAATTAATCTTGACTTAATTTCTGACATACAAATTTGATTTACATAATTATATACAAAAAGACCAATGGTCAGTAAAATATAAAGACAATTAGAATGAAATTGCATTGAAATCAATGAAAATAACAGTAAAACTATTTATCATGAAACTATCTAACATTTTCCACGATTATATGAAAAACTACATTTTATATAAAATATTTTGAGAATCAAACAAATTCCTATATCATTGTTTTAATGTAGTCAATTTGATTCATATTTAACATTACAAAACTCATTTAAGTTGAAGAATATTGCTTAAAATGTTTTATTACAACCAAATTGAAGTGTTCTCACATTGGCAAAAAAGATGAACATATGTAGCATTTTAAATTTTGTAATTGTACATTAAATATTTACGTATCAGAAGGTTAAAGCACATGTGGCTAAAAGTTTCCTTTAAATTCCTTTTCTGTAAATGAAAAGTCGTGAACTAACAAAACAAAAAACCCTAAATAAAAAAAGTAGAAAATGAGGAAACTAACAAGAACTCTGGGTTATTTGTAAATATTTTGAGAAATGCGTTTATACACAATAGTCCATTTTTTATTAGTCTATATGATATTAATTATTGCAGAAAGAGTCACTTTTGTGTTCGCAGTCCTATGGACTGAATACCAGGAGCAAAACAATCTCCACTGTACCAAAAGGTTGTTCCATTTTATATTATAAATCAACATACTGGAGGTAGGAGTTCAGCTCCAGGAACTCCTACAAACAACACAACAGCTTCCCAGCTTTAAGAATAGGGTGGGTCAAATACTGTAAACACAAATATGAAAAACGAAATAACAAAGACAATTTAAAAATAAAATAATCAAATATATTGCAATTATGTTTAAAATCATTTATTATTTCTAAGTATTTTCATACGTCTGCATATATCTGATTATTAGGATTATATATGTTTAGAAGATAAATTATTCACACACAGTTTTCACAAATGCAATATTTTATAACAGAATCCTATTATAATTTATCATTCCTTTGAAATTGAATGGAATTTGTAAGGAAATAAAATCAAAGTAGATCTCTTTTCTAACTACTTCTAAAATAATATTTAATGGTTTTATATTCCACAAAAAAATTCTCATTTATTTATTTATTTTGATAATCACCATTTTATATTGAGCTTTGTTACTCCATCAGTTATAGAAATATTAATTATATTATTAATAATCATTATTCTAAAACCAATTATTTCGTGTATTCTTGTTTTTAATTTCATATCCATTACAATGTTTTTAATTTATAAACTGAACATTATTCATAAAACGAAAAGCATTTATAAAATAGCACCATTAGTAGAAATATCAGGGCACATTTGTAATCACAGTGCAAATGCTTTCTCCAAAGTTCATTTTAAAACTATAACAGGAAAGTATGCAAATATTGTTTTTTATGTATAAAAACATTACAGAATATAATCAAATAAAGTGTTTAATTTTTCAGATGGTAAACGCGTGATAATTTTTTTTTTTTTTTAATAATTTTATTTCAAAAATAGTTTTGGCAGATGTAAAGCAGATTTTGGAATCCAAATTTGATTCACCATTTAAAAAATATTGATATCCTTAGTCTGAACAAAAAAGTTTCAGCTTCAATAATTAAATGCATCCAATTTAGTCACATCTATTAGAAGTAGTTAATTTAACTACTCCCGCTAAAGTAAGCATTGTTAGTTATTTATATCTTTATACAATATAAGATTGTTTAGTAATTTTTTTCATATCTGAAAATTAAAATTTACTTTTGAATTTATAATATTTTTGCCTTATTTTTAAACAATAATTATTTTGTTAAAAGAAAAGATTTAAACATCAGAAATCAATTTTTAGTGATAGAAAATTATGAAAAAAGCTGCATTTAAAATTATTTAATTTATTGACTTTCGTTAACTAAAATAATTTTTAGTTATTACGGAAGATTCAGGTAAAATCCAAACAGAACCAGAATAGCAAACAATGAGTAAATTAAAAATGACTTTTTAATCTTTGTAACGATATCATTTAAAATTTACTATTCGTTCCATATTTCCTAAGATCATTGCTGTTTTTTTGTAGCAGATCTAATTTTATTTTAAAATTAATTTTCTCATATTGAAGAGTTAAACACTTTAGCTGATCAAAAGATGGTTAAAAAAATGTGTTAGCATTCAACAGATCACACAAAGAAATAGCACTATGATATCTTTTCCAATTGTTTATTTTTATCAGCGTTTAGAGTGTATGACATGGAACTTGAGCAGTGCTCATAACGGTACTCGAAAAAAAATTTAGATGCTTGAATTTATCCTCTGATCTTTATAGCATTTTAAAAATTACTCAAATAGAAATTTATCTTATTAACTTCAAAATTAGTTTTCAATATTAATTAATTTTTTAATTTTCAGTTCATATTCATGAGCAGAATTTAAAAACTTATATTTCTAAATAAATATCAATAACTTAAATGTATTTTGTTATTCAATTAATAAATGGTAATTTATTTTCTAAATTTTTTAATTATAGTTAAAAAACATATCATTTGCAGATTTTTTTGATAATAAAGGCATATTACTATTTATTTTTTAAAAAATATTATCTCCCAAGAATTACTTTAATTAAGAATTGATTTTGTTTAACAACAAACTAAACACCTTATATTGTCTCTCATTATTTTTAAAAGTTTGCATCAAAAATTTACTTTATTGATTGATTGGAAACATATTTTTACTTTTAAAATAATTTATTATATATGCGGCAGATTTATGTTTCCTGCAATTTGTAAAATTTAAGCTGTACGATTTCTGAACTTTCTTTTCAACCTTCATGAATTAAAATATATTTCTGCAATCTAAGAAAGGAAACTAAGCACTTCTTTACTTATTATAGTAGAAAAGACATTAGAATTATTCACAAATGTAACAAATTATGTTATAATGCTTACTAATCCTTCACATTTTATTTCAAGATAAATGATAACGCATAACAACGTATTAAGAAATAATTCTTTTCTTATTGAAAACAAGTAACTAAACTCTCTGAAGAGTTTTATATTCGTCATACAGTTTCAAAATTTAAACTTTGAATTAGTATTGACAATCGCTGATAGTATTACCAACAAACTATTTAAAGTTTTGGTGCAGGTAAGAGCAATTTTTCAATATTTAAGTTAATAAAATAAAAATATTAATTACAGAAATGCAAATATTCCATATATGCACACTTTAATCTTTAATTTTATTGTTTTTTATTTAAAAAATATATTGCAGGAATCGAAAATTTTTTAAAAACTTTTTTTATACGAGTATAAACGTGAGTAAAAAATTATGCGCTACTTAAGTTTACAAATCATTTTTTTTCTTTTTCATCGTTTAGAATTTGACTAAAATTGATCATAATAATTAAAATTTCATAGAAAGTGGTTAATTTATTATTTTATTCAAGATTTCTCTCTATCTAAATATTTACTCAGTTCTTGCAAATTAATTTACGCATTATTATATTTATTCTTACTTATTTGGCAACTAGAAAATATGTATCGAGTATGATTAATATAAGGGAGAAAATTAGGATTACTTTAAATGCTATGTCATTACATAAACTAAATATTTGAATATTAAAAAAATATGTGCAAAAATACATAATTTTCTTAGTTTAATTTTTTAAACTACATTACTTGTTTAGCTGTACACTTTGCGTCAGAATAAGTGAAATTCATTTCTTAATTTTTGAATGTATTTATTATTTTTTATCAATTTTTGAATTCTTTAAAAATTATTTCTGCACACATAAATATTATTTATTATTTATATTAGAAATATTTTATTTATAGATTATATAAAATTGAAAAGATCAAGTATATTTGCAATTTGTGTTTGTAGCAATTTAAAACAGCATACAGGAGGGTAAGTTTTCTAGTGCACTAAAGTAAACCTGCAAGTTGTATTAATTTCAGTAATTAGAGCTCAAGACTAATATTACTAATTATTGAAACTTATAATTTTACTAATAAAAACAAGAACTCTCATTAGAAACTCAAAATATAATCCTTAACGAAATTTATTCACTTGACAGTCATAAGTAATTTATGAAATAGCTCTAAAATAATAAAATCTGTAAATTAGGTTTATTAATATGTATTCAAATAAATATGAAAAAGTAGAAAAGTTGATATATATAGAAACTTTAGGAAAAAAGCATGCGCTAGCAGAATCAATTATAAAAGTATATAGAAATTTAAAATTTTTGGGATGATAAAATCGCCTTATTTAAAATATTACATTTTGCATTCTTTTTGGGAAAAATATTTAGAGCGTTTTCATTTCACGCGAATTTTTACAGTTGTGGAGCACATTTTCAAATTTACTATAAATCTATAGTACTTTTTATGGTGAGCTCTCAGTAGATTCCCTCCTCTTCCCGCAACGTGAAGCATCATTTGCCGCGGACAGTGCCGTGAGTAGGAGAGTGACCACACATCTCTCTCATTGGGTTGTCGGAGTTCCATGGGTTAGGGCAACACCCCCCAGAGTAGAGAGTTGTGCTCTTTTATAGAGTAAACAAAATTTGACTTTCGAACAATGCAAAACTTTATAATTATAATATTAAAACATGTTTGTCTTATTGTTTTCAACTATTTCATAAATTTTAAAAACAACATTTTTAAGTAATAAAATTAGAAAAACGCTGAAACTACAAACACTCGTATCAATCCCTTTATATTTATCCAAAATTTCACATAAATGAATACTTTATTTAGTTCGACAATATTAATTTTGCAATAAAATTAACCTGTTAAAAATACATATTATTTTACCACAAAGACAAATTTTATTTATGTTAGAAACATCTTATTGAAGGTCAAATTATTTAGCTTGATATTAGAATTAAGTCATTGCTTACAAAAGCACTCAAATGGGACAAAAAAGTCGTAAGATAGTGCTTATTTAAATATTGTTTCAAGAAGGTAAAAGTATAATCTTTAGTGCAATGCTGTTAGATATTGAAGAATATGAGAAACAAAGCATAATACTTAAAAGGTAATCATTAAATTAGTAAATGAAAATATTTTGTTTACATGACAAAGAGAAAATTTCTTTTTTCTGAACTTCATAATTAAGACATTAAATAATTTAACATGTTCTCTGCGGTTTTTTTATACAAAAAAATGTTTGTGGTTACTTTATTTAAATATTTTTTACATATTTAAATTTGATGCATTTCTTAAACATTTAAGGGAATATTTTAATAATTTCTCTAAAATTAGCAATTCTTGATGCTTAATATCATTTGCCAGTTCTAGAGTTTGAATCAAAATTAAAATTTTCTTGCTAAAAATAATAGCTTCCTTGAAATTATAACCTCAGTCATAACAAAATATATTTTTATGTGGAATAAAGAGTAACACAATTCCCATTCATTTGTAATAGAATTTATTCCCCCATTTTTTGTGAATACCTTGATCTTGGTATTTTAAACAATGGTTGAAATATGTATACTGAAATTTTGAGTAGTGTGATGTAAAATTTGTGACAATATGAAAAATTTTAAAACATGTTTAGTAAAATTCTCGAATAAACAGGAAATTAATGCATGTAATTAATTTTAAATTATTAACAACTAGAATGAAGATAGCAGAAAGATTGATTGGTGTTTCTGATTATATCATTTTGACACCAGGATTAACAAATTCCTAACTAGTGGAACTTGGGAATTTTCAAGTTCCGTAGGAAACTAATAAATGCAAATTGGTATCAAATCTAGTATTGATATAGTGGATGCACATTTGCAATCAAGTTATCTTGAAAACATCTGTTTAGTGATATATTCTTGGTGAGCGTGTCACCTTCAGCTGGCTAGAACAAATTAACGAAATGCCACTTACTTCCATAACAAAAACATTAAACATAGAATGGTGAGAAAAAAATTGGCTCAAGAACAAAACAGTGGACTTATGTCGAATGAAAACAGTTATCAAAATGATCATTATCTCATTGTAGAAGATAGATCACTTCTTAAAATATAAATTTGAAATATTAAGACAACACTGGTTACACAATATAATAAATCACATGCAAAAATACATAATTCTACAAAATAAGATACTTTTGGATAAATTATAAAAAATTATATTTGCAAATTAAGAGTTAACATGTTAACTCAAATGTATACCACAATGTTAATCTAAGTATATCACAATAAATTAACAAAATTCTACTTGAGTATATATAATGCATCGTATCAATTATACCAAAATATTTTACTTCTTGCATTTGCATGGTTTCAAGTATACTAATTTTGAACTCCCCACAATTTTTTTAACATTTTTTTCACATATCAATGCAAAACAATATAATCATACTATGTCAGTAATTGATCATCAAAAAAATTGCATCACACTCCTGAAAAAATAATGCTTATTAAGACATATTACATCACAACAAGGATCGACACACAAAGGTAATTAAACATGTGGTTTGAAAAATAACAGAATATTAATTTTTATAGTTATAAATAAGATTTATAATTTAACACATGCAGTGAAATATAATTTATAAAAATCACTTCCTATATCTATAAATTAAAAGAGAATAGTATTCACTGACTATCTGCAAGTGAAATGAAAAAAGTGGCTAATAATTAAAAGCAAATTTCAATGCGCATGCGCGAAAATTTAGAAAGATGGGAGTAACAGATGTAAATTCAACAGCCAACATTCGGGGGGACTAGATCTCTCAAGGACTAAGTCTCTCGGAGAAAAGATTCGTTCAGCCTTTCCTAATGCTGTCAACGACTAGCTCTGTGGGAGAAATTTTAGCTACCCCTATCCGCTTGTGTCATTACACTGAAATTGTGAGTCATGCCAAATCCTCCTAGAAAGAGGACGAAGCTTGAATATACTTCCGAGTTACATAGGTGACGTCACACGACGGGGTTGAGCTTTTCGTCCATCGCCTTATTTACTTTCTTCAGCTACAGAATTCTCTGTGTATACTTTTTATTTAAATAGGAGGACCATTTTTATGATATTTTACTTCGCTGTTAGAAATAATTAAAGGTAAATTACCAAATTTTGCTTTACAATATTATATTTTATTGTATTATTTTCGATTAAAAATTTATTACATATCTGTCGAAAAGTTTTTAAAGATATATGTAGGAAGATAATTTTCGCTTATAGATTTTGATTACGCTAAAATTACCGCTTTATTTTTCATTTAGACAAATTTAAATTTGCACTATAATTATATGTAACTAATTATAATCTATTTTTATACAGTTAGTTTGTATTTTGAACAATGTATTAGTGGAATTAATTTGAAATTTGATATAATAGGATAGAATTATTAAACAGCTTCTTCCAAATGAATTGACAGTATATTATTATAAAAATTTGCTTACAATAAGTATTATGTTTACATTTATTAATGTACTATTACTGAAACCAAATTATTTGTAGTAGCAATTTTTTTCAGATAGGGAACTTTTTAAATGAAATAGTTATATATGAACTTATTAGTTAATGTATAAAATTTTAGGCAATTTCTAGAAAATTTTAAAAATCAACAATTTTTAATTTATTAACTAAATTATTGAAGCATTTATAGTAAAACTGGAAATATGTCTTTATATATTAGTTTAATATTTCATTGCTAACTTTATAGTCAATAAGTATTACTCATTTAAGATAATGTTCTCACTTTTTATGTGTTAGTGATATGTCATCTATAAAAATTAATTTAAAAACACCCTAAAAAATTTGGTATAAAAAAGATATGTTGTACACTGGGAAATATTTGATTTTAATAAATCATATTTTTTAAAATAACTAGAATTGAAATTTAATGCATTCGATTGAATATTTATCAAAATGGGATTACTTAATGCCTCTCTGTTCTAATAATAATAAAGAATGAATCTACTTTATCAATTCTTTCATATTTTTTATAATTTAATATCACTGTTATTACTTTATCGCTTGTGTATTCTCAGTTTTATGTGGGTTTTAAAAATACTTAAAGTAATAAAATATGATTATCAAATATTGTGATGCAGGATTGAGGATATTCTTCTGTAATATTTATTTTTATATTATTATCTATTATTAATATAGTTTTATTATCAATTTATTTAACACAGTTGATTAAAAATATTTAGATATAAATGTACAGTAATTTCCTATAAGATATTTAGGCGAACAAACTTGTACACTAACAATTAACAGAAATGTACCAGGTATATAGTATATCATATATTTGCATTACATTAAAATCTGCATTTTCTATTTACAGGTGCCTCGTGCCGACTAACTTGTCAGTGGTATAAATTTGGGGTTTCTGGAACAGGTGGAGCCGCGGAGAAGAGGTGTGGTAGTAAGGTGGAGGGGGTTGGTTTCTTGGGGTAAAAAGGGGCGATACCTTATCATGGATAGCTCCACCTGATATAAAAGGTGATCTTCTTCCTCTGCTTCCTCTTAGAGTTGGGTTTGCATGTCATTGAGCACCTCTGCTTTTATCAGCATTTTGTACTGTTAACTTCAAACCCAATGTTTCCTAGTTCCAGTTGCTCGGGTCACCCACTTTATTAATAAAGTTCGAGTCCTTTAATGGAGTCTAGGTGTAACTCTCTAGTATGGATGGTGCCTAAAGAAGTTAATCTAGGGAGGGCAAGGGCCTCGCATTCGTAAATGATATGCTTGGCCGTTTCCTCTTGCATGACATTTCCTGCAGCTAGGGTCTTGCTGAAACAGTCCCATTTTATGGAGGTGTTTTCTGAAATAATTATGCCCAGTTATGAAGCCTACGATTAAACGTATCTTCTGCCTAGAACATCTTAGAATTTCAGAGGCATTCCTCGCTGATGATCCACAGATGATTCTGGTCAGAGAGTCAGTCATGCTAGCGATAGCTTTCTGACTTTCACCAGAAGAATATGGTTTGGAGGTCACTTCTACCTCCTGTGAAGGATTCATTGCTGCCCCTTCACTAGATTGCCTCTGAGTTCTCTTGTCTTTTTCAACAACGTCTACTTCAGAGACTTCACCTGCAAATGCAGAAAGGTTTGTTATTTCTTGTGTCTTTTCAGCCACATGATAACAATTAATAAGCTCAGGTAATATAACAGTCCACCCAGCATTCCCTGAGTTACCGGGCAAGGCAAAAAAGCTCTAGAAGTTCGCCAGGCAGGCGCCAAATAGCCCTAGGCACGGGTCTCATAACACCTGGGTTTACGGAAGTTGGTTCGCGGCCTCTGATTCTATATTCAAGGCTATCCTGTCATTCCTACAGGACATTCGGTGATCCATCACCTGCCGACGCGCATGGTAGCTGCTCAGGCCCCAGGTATAAAAGGTGATAATAAATTCCAGAATTATTGCCAACTGAAAATTTTTGAAGTTTATTCAGATGATAACGATTTCCATACTGCGCTATTATTTTTTTCCACTTTAAATAAATATTGAGAATTTTTAAACTCCCAATTTAAGCAATTATGAATTTAAAAATTTGAAAACTTGAATAAAGGATTTTGTACAGAGACACTAGGATTTTTTTTCAGATTTGTACTTTAATATTTAATGAGAAAACTTATTAGAATCTTCAAAACAAAACATTTCGCATAAGAATAAGAAGGTAAAAAATGTTGGATAAAAATTCATATTTATTGTTGCCTTATTTTTTGAATCTTCAAAATTATACAAAAGACTCGTGCAACCATCTCTTAGAGCGAATTGAAATTATTTTTTCATCTTTGTTCAAGTTTTTTCAAAATGAAATTATGTTTGATATTTTTCAAGTTTTTTTTTATGTGAAGTTCTATTTAGGATTTGAACCCAGGATCAAAATATCGCATCAGGTTAGTAGTCGAGTGCGTTGACCACTAACCTGATGTGATATACTACCTTTGAAAGTATAAAAGAAAACCACCGTGTCATGACATGCCAATTAGAAATTTTCCTACACTTTGGAAAGTTGTGCTTTAGTGTTAATGTTAGGATTATGCGTTTCAAAATAAACATATCAGCTAATACAATAGCTTGTTGTAATGGAAGCGGCGTATCAAGATCCCAGTCAAGTAGCAAGTTTTGGTGGTGTAAATGCCTTATTCCGTGCTGCAAAGGGATATATCCCAAAGAAAAAGATTCAGAAATGGATGCAAGGTACAGAAGCATACTCTTTACACAAACCAGTTCGAAGGAAACTCCAGACCAATCGTATCATCGTACATTCAATCGATCAGCAATGGCAAGCCGATCTCGTGATTTAACGAATCTACGCGAACACAATCAAGGGTTTCGATATCTGCTTACCTGAGTAGACATTCTATCTAAATATGCGTGGGCAATACCCCTCAAAGTAAAACGAGGTGAGGATATTGTAAATGCATTTCAGATGATATTTTTGTCAAGGAAACCTAAATCTTTGCAGACTCATCAAGTGAGTGAATTTAAAAATGCAAGATTTCAAAAGTTTTTGAAACAAGAAAAAGTTAAGATTTTTTACAACTTTTAATGCAACGAAAGCTTCTATAGTGAAAAGCTTTAATCGCACCTTGAAAACGAAAATGTGGAAATATTTTACGAGCGCTCGCACTTACCATTATCTGGACGTTCTAGATAAGTTTCTTAAAAGTTATAATCATACTTACCATTCCAGTATTAAAAGATCACCTGCAGATGTTAATTCAGATAATCAATAAGACGTGTGGTTAACTTATATATGGAAACATGACAAATGTGAAAATTAAACCATGTACTTTTAATGTAGGGGATACAGTATAAGTGTCGAATCATAAATTAATGTTTGAAAAAGGGTATGAAATCAACTGGACAGAAAAAATTTTCGTGATAACGGAATGTGTTCCAAGGGTACCTAAAGTTTATCGCATTAAAGATTTATTAGGAGAGCCTATTCAAGGAAGTTTTTATGAGCAAGAATTACAATTAGTAGAATTAAAAGATAACTATACAATTGAAAAAGTATTAAAGAAACGCTCTCGTAAAGGACAACTAGATTATTTTGTAAAATACCATGGTTATCCCAAAAAATTTAATCAGTGGATTCCATCCAGCCATTTATTTTCCCTATAAATAAGACTAGCATTTGTATACGAGTTCAGTTCTCAAGATGAGCTTCTATGTGACACTCCCTAGTAATTCATCCATGAAATATTTCCCGGAAAATAAAATTTCTCATTTTATAACACGATTATTTACACCCATTGAATTAAAACGTGAATGGGAAGTAGGTTTGGTGGAATTCATTTATCCTCACACATGGCACAATGTAAATTCGAGTAATAATTTAATTGGTTTAGATTTGGGAGAGATGGAAAAGAATTGGGGAGGCGTATTCCACCTGGATTTTATGAATCGGTTCCTCATATTTTAAAAGCTCTAGCTATTCAAGACCATGAAAACAAAATAAAATTTATTTTTAACCCTGTAACGAAACGTGTGTGCATCAAAGTGAAAGACAAAGCGAGAGTTACTTTACATGACAGCTTGTGTCAAATGCTAGGGTTCGAACCAAGTGAAATCGTATCACCGAAAAAGAACGTAGAAGCAATTACCGAAAGTCCTTATGTAGCGGATGCATGTGCTCATTATAGGGTGTTGTTAGCCTACTCAGGACATTGTAGATCCTCAAATTGTGGGTGACGTAGTGGCGCCTCTGTTACGCATTGTGAACGTCACAGGACAAGACGGTGAGGTAATTAATGTACAATACGATCGACCTCACTACATGGCTGTTAATCGAAAAATTATAGAGACTTTAGAAATCAATATAAGGACACACACAGGTGAACTTACGCCATTTGAACGTGGGCGTTCGTACGTTAAACTTCATTTTCGTCAAAAATATCTGTCATGATGTATGTACCTTACCATTGCTGTCAGAAATCTTTTGAAGACTATTATACCCAGCAAAATGGAAGCGGATTAAATTATTATCCAGGGTGCTAATTTTCAAAGAGGTTATGGATTAGGTAGCTTGTTTCGATCCTTTTTCCGTACAGCTATTCCCATTTTCAAATCAGGTGCAAAAACCGTAGGAAAGCAATTGCTGCATAGTGGTGTGGACGTCTTGAAGGACTTTTCCCAAGGACAAGATCTTAAAACGACTGCTAAAGCGACGATTTAAAGAAGCAGGTAAGCGGTTAACTGACAAAGTTGCGACCAAAGTGAAGACTATGATTGGCTCTGGACATAACAAAAAGAGAAAGCTATCTCAGAAACATATCATTAATCGTCCAGCCAAGAAGGTTGAAAGCCCACGATATTTTTGCTTAGAGATGTCAGCACTCATACACAAATATTCTATACCTTGCTCAAAATCTGAATTGGATTTGTTCCTGGTTCCTCCTACCCAGACAGCCATTGAGAAAGGACAACTTATCGAATATCACCCTATCGCTAACATACGTGATGGGAGCCCCGTGGAATTCAATGTATCTGGTAGTGGAGAGGACTATATGGATTTATCATCTTCTTATCTTTATGTAAAAGTGAAAATTACCAATTTAGATGGTTTACCCATACCTGAAAAAGAGCCCGTAGCACCCGTTAATTTGTTCTTACATGCACTTTTTTCCCAAGTAGATGTCAGCCTAAATGAACGAGTGATTTCTTCGTCCAGTAATACATACCCCTACAGAGCTTATATAGAAACGATATTGAATTATGGTGAAGATGCCAAAAAAGTTTACTTACGTGTGTTCTTGTTTTTACAAAGACAATAATTTGGATGTTGTAGATCCCTTAAAACCCGAAAATGGAAACAAAGGATTAAAATCACGATATGAGTTGACAGCTGAAAGTAAAACTTTAGATATGATTGGCCAATTACTTTGTGACATTTTTCAACAAAATCGACTAATGTTGAATTTAGTTGATCTGAAAGTAAAAATGATTCGAAGAAAGCCCGAATTTTGCTTGATGTCATGGAAAGTTGATGCTCAATATAAAGTAGTTTTGGAACATGCCTCACTTTTCATACGAAAAGTCAGTGTCAACCTAGGTGTATCCTTGGGTCATGCCAAAGCCTTAGAGAAAAACACAGCGAAATATCCCAATTGATCGAGTGTTATGCAAGACTTATTCTGTGTCTAAAGGAAGCTGGTCTTTTATGCAAGATAACGTATTTCTGGGATACCTGCCCAAACGCATTGTAGTGGCATGCTTAGAAAATGCTGCTGTAAACGGTCAATATTCTTTAAATCCTTTCCTTTTGGAACATTACGATATAAACTTTTTATCCGTGTACGTGGATGGACATCCCGTATCTGGTAAACATTTAGAATTAAATTTTGAAAATAAAAGTTACATACGTGCATATCATTCTTTATTTTCTGGATTTAATCAAGATAAAGGACTATATTTAACGAGGAAGGAATATTCGGGAAGGTCATACATTATTTGCCTTTGATTTAAGTCCCGATTTATGTGACGGACCACATTTGAATTTACAACGTCAAGGTAATTTGCGAGTGGAAATAAAATTCTCCAAAGCCTTGAAGAAAACTATTTCTATACTTGTTTACGCAGAATTTGAAAACGTTATAGAAATTACAAAAGTACGCCACGTTTTATGTGATTTTGCCAATTAACGTTAAACATGAATACTATGCAGTTACATCGAGTATTGAGCCAAGACAAATTTACAAGAAAGTAATTTTTAAATGTGTTTCCAAGTGATCACCTACCAGCTGAAATTCACAAGTATCCAACCTGTTTCGTTGCGAACGTGGACTCGTCAGCTGAACCAGGAAGTCACTGGATTGCTTTCTACTTGCCTGTGCCTCAACGACTAGAATTTTTCGACTCTTATGGAAATGCACCTGATTTCTACGAAGAGACCTATATCCGATTTTTCTACAAGGTTTCCTGATGTGGAATATAACCCTATGATTCTGCAAAGTAATGTGACGGCTGTATGCGGACAATACTGTGTGTTTTATTTGCATTCAAGATGCAAGGGTTATTCTCTAAAAAGATTATTATCACTCTTTGTATCCCGAAATTTATATAATGATAAACAAGTCTATGATTTTGTGTGGAAACATTTTCATGTGCGTTCTAATTTTTATCAATAAAAGTATTTAAGCTAATATTTTTATGTCTCTGTCTTTATTTATCATGGAATTCCCAAAACTACAGCATCCTTTCACAATGGTGATTGTGGGACCTACTGGATGTGGAAAAACTTATTTTGTGCGAACTCTTTAAAATACAAGCGGGAAATGTTTTCAATGGTACCCGATAAAATTGTATGGTTTTACGGTATTTATCCACCTTTGTACGAGGAAGTACCCGACGTTACTTTTGTGGAAGAATTACCCAACAAATATCGTGAATATTTAGGGTTTCACACTTTGTTTATCCTAGACGATTTCATGGCAGAATGTGGAAGTGATAAGCGCTTAACAAACATATTTACGAAAGGAAATCACCATTTAAATTTAAGTGTGATTTTTATAACCCAAAATTTTTTCATAAAGGGAAAGAAATGCGTGAAGTGACATTGAATGCACATTATTTGTTACTCTGTAAAAATTGACGAGATGTGAGCCAAATAAATAGATTTTAGAAAAGAAATTTGAGATAATTTGCTTATAAATGATGTATCTGGAAAAAAATATGCCATCCTATTATCTATTTTGGAAACAGTATACAAAAGAGGAATTATATTAAATAGTGTGTTTCTTAAAATTAATACTTATGAATTCTTCATTTTATAGAAAGAGGGAGTTTCCGTGAAACGTAAATGTATTTTTGTAATGATAAAATTATATTTTTAATATAATTATTATATAAAATAATCAAACTGTATACACTTCAAAATTTTAAAATAAATTTTCTTCATTCTAGGGAATAGTTTGTAATGTTTGCCATAAACATTTCACCCTTAAAAAAATCTTGTGAGGCATCAAAAAATTCACGATCCATCAAATCGCATTTCTTATCCTCGTGAAAATTGTTCTGCAACTTTTACTCGAGTAAGTAGTGTGAAAAGACATGAGCGTGTCATTCACAATAACAACCCAAGACTAAAGCGAAAATCATCATTCGTAGATGGTGCGAATAAAACGAAGAGTAAACCCTCCACCTCATCTTGTGCGCAAACTTCAAATGATGCAAATCCTTCTCAACTTGCTTTAAATAATGCAGCAACAGTTTATAAGATCACTGGTGATGAAAAAGATTTACCTTCATTTTTCACTGCCCATAGGGAAGAACTTAAAAATATTGTGAAAAGAGAAATTACTTTGAAGCATAGTGTTAAATGGTACATGAATCTCAAATGAGAGATATTAATCAGAAGATATTTATCATCATTCGTAGATGGTGCGAATGAAAAGAAGAGTAAACCCTCCATTTCATCATTAAGAGAGATTTATCAGAAACAGAAATCCAAACCTGTTCAAGTTATTTTAGAAGCAGTTGCCCCACAAATCTTTCTGAGGAAGATTTATATTCAAATATTGATAAGGGATTAACAAAAATTTCATTTTCATTGGATTCTCTTGAAGGACATGGAAGTGGTTGGATTCTTGATGAAATTAACACGAATTAGATTTAAATATTTGAACATATTTACCTTTATCACCCTCTAGCTATATTCCTCTGCCTATAGAATTAACTTTAAAGCATGCGGTTATAAATGTGAAAAATACTGATAATAAGTTCATCTTATGGTCGATTTTAACAGGTTTATTCCCCGTTGATGATAAAACTCATCGCGAGTTACTAAATATATTGAACATGAAAATAAAGTTAATATCCAAGGTATTAAGTTTCCTACCCAAATAAATCAAGTAAAAATATTTGAAAAAAATAACAAAATTAATATAAATGTATTTGGTTACGAAAAAAAGAGATATTCCCATTGTACATAAGTAAATTTAATTTCGAAAGACACATTAATTTATTGTTACTGAGAAACGAAATTCAAAGTCATTATTGTTATATTAAAAGTATGAGTAGTCTTTTAAATCATTTAACTAAACACAAAGGTAAAAGTTACTATTGTAACTTTTGTTTACAACGATTTTCTTCTAATATTATTTTAGAGAAACATGCTGAAATTTGTAGAAAACATGATGCACAGAGAGTTATATACCCTAATAATGTTAACAAAAGGTGTCGTTTTAAAAGCATTTTTATGTAAATGCGTGTTCCCTTTGTTATCTACGCAGATTTCGAATCATTCATTGTCAAGACTGATAATTGTGAAATTTTCCGATCAGTGTCGCATGAAAATATCTTATCCCATCACATTTCTTGCGGATATGCATACATAATAATTGGCAATGATGATAAGTCTTATTTATTTATTTATTTATTACATTACATATATTCAGACTTGTATGCTTGATTCTTGAGATCCGCTTGTAAGTCTTCGTCGATAATAGGACAAATAGCACAATGACAGATGTACAACCACAGAAGAATAACGAAGAAAACACCCAGGGCCACGGTGGGAATCGAACCCACACTCCTACGCTCTCAAGCGATTAGCGGTGAGGCTTTAGACCACTCAGCCACGGAGCAACCTGGTAAGACTTTTAAAGGACCTGTTATTTAAAGAGGGCATGATGTTGTCACTCATTTTCTACAATCTTTAATAGATGAACATGAAATAAGAGATTTGCTAAAAATAAACAAAGAGATGATTTTTACAAATGAAGATAGAAATAATTTTAATAATGCAACTTCTTGTTATATTTGTGGTGAGTTTTTATCGTTAGAAAGGTTTAGAGATCATTGTCACATAACGGGAAAGTATAGAGGGGCAGCACATCCGAATTGTAACTTAAATTATAAAATTCGAAATAGGATATCTATTATATTTCATAACTTAAAGGGGTATGACTCGCATCTAATAATGCAAAGTATTGGGAAATTTAAAGATAAAAACGTAGAATGTATTTCTAATAATATGCAAAGTTACATATCTTTTAGTATAGGGGATTTGCAGTTTATAGATTCTTTACAGTTTCTCCCGGCTTCTTTAGAAAAACTTGCAGGTAATTTGGAAATGGAAAAGTTTCACATAATGAGAGAACATTTCGAGGATGAGGGAATAAAATTATTAGCTAGTAAAGGGGTTTATCCATACAGCTACATTGACTGTGAGGAGAAGTTTAAGAAAAATGCTTTACCTCCTAAACAAGCATTTTATGACAACATAAAATGTGAGGATATATCAAATGAGACTATGAACATTCTAAACGTGTATGGGAAAAATTAAATGTACAAAATTTAGGGGATTATCATGATTTATATATAAAAGCAGATACTTCATTACTAGCAGACACATTTGAAAATTTTAGAAAGTTATGACCCGATTATTATGATTAAGATCCCGCTCATTCAATTACATTGCCTTCATTCGCTTGGAATGCTGCATTAAAGAAAACTTCCTTCACTTTAGAACTTCTAACTGATCCAGATATGTATTTATTTTTTGAAGAGGGAATCAGAGGGGGCATCATTGTTATTTCAAAAAGATTTAGTGAAGCAAATAACAAATATTTACCAAATTTTGACCTTGAAAAAGCTAGCTAATTTATCATATATCTTGACGCCAATAACTTGTATGGTTGGGCGTTAAATCAACCACTTCCAGTATCTGACTTTGAATGGTTAAGTGAGGATGAAATAAAAAATTTTAAGCCTATGGAAATAAGGGACGACGATATGTTTGGTTATGTCATTGAAGTACATTTGGAGTATCCAGAAGCCCTCCATATCGAACACAATGACTATCCTTTAGCAGCTGAAAAATTAGAAATTACAAATTCAATGCTGTCTCAATATTGTTTAAATCTTGCAGTTGATATGAACATACCTATAAATGAAAAACAAACAAAATTAGCACCGAACCTGAGCAGCAAAGTGAAATATATTCTTCATTATCGTAACCTTAAATTGTATTTGAATCTTGGTATGAGGACTACTAAATTTCACAGAATACTAAAATTTCGCCAAACTCCATGGTTAAAACCATATGTTGAATTCAATACAGAGAAAAGAAAACTTTCTAAAACGGTTTTCAAAAAGGATCTGTTTAAGTTAATGAATAATGCAGTTTTTGGTAAAACGATGGAGAATTTGAGAAAGCGAGTAAATATTAAATTAATCCAATCTGAGAAAAATTTAAAAGATTAATATCTTCTCCTTCACTTTATTCATTTCAAATCTTCAAATCAGACTTAGTGGCTGTGCATACGTATAATGCAAAAACAATATTAAACAGGCCAATATATGCAGGTTTCTCAGTTTTAGATATGAGTAAAATACTCATGTACGATTTTCATTGCAACATAATTCGCAAAATATATAGTAATAAAGCTGAACTTTTATTCACTGATACAGATTCATTATGCTATGAGATTGAAACTGAAGATTTGTATCGAGATTTAGTACAACATCAGGATAAATTTGATTTTTCAGATTATCCCACAGACCACTTTCTTCATTCAAATTTAAATAAAAAGGTAATAGGTAAAATGAAAAACGAGTTAAATGGAATGGTTGCAAAACAATTTGTTGGTCTAAGATCAAAGATGTACAGCATTAAAATTGGTGATGGAGGCAAAAAAACTGCCAAGGGAATCAGTAAAGTTGTTGTAAAGAGAACTCTTCATCACGAGGATTATTTCAATTGTCTTATGCAACGTAAATACAATAGGATTGATCAAATAAAAATATCAAATTTCAATCATAACTTATATACTGTTAAACAAAGGAAAACTGGTTTGTGTTGTTTTGATAATAAACGATATATTCTGAAAGATGGAATTAGAACTTTAGCTTACGGAAACTGTAATATCTGAAAAATTATGTAAACCAAAAAATAAATTTCTATATATATTTTTAAATATTCTACTCAATAAAAGCGATTTTCTTTTAATCTTTCGGCCTTATGTTTTATTCACTAAGTTCACCTGATAAAAATTATTTTTGTCTGTATTATTTGTATATGTCTACTTTACTATGCTACTTTCTTTTTAGTGTAGATAAGAAATTATTTAAAACTATTTTTAATTTTAAAATTCAGTATAGCGGTATTTATATTTACAATTTATATATATTGGGTTGGCAACTAAGTAATTGCGGATTTCACTCATAGATGGCTTCAGTTGAATTTTTAAGTTTGCAGACGTAGTACAAATGTAAAACACATTTTGTTATTTGATGGTTGGCAATTCAGCTGTCAATCAGTAAAAAAAGTATTTTGATCGGTTGGGTAGTTTTCGTTTGGCGTTCGTTGAAAAATGGAAAATCAAAAGGAACATTTTCGTCATATTTTGCTTTTTTATTTCCGCAAAGGGAAAAACGCATCGCAAGCTCATAAGAAGTTATGTGCTGTTTATGGTGACTAAGCCTTAAAAGAACAGCAGTGTCAAAATTGTTTTGCCAAATTTCGTTCTGATGATTTTTCACTCAAAGATGAAAAACGCTCTTGTCGTCCAATTGCAGTTGATGACGACCTAATCAAAACAATAATCGATTCGTATCGTCACAGTACAATACGTGAGATTGCAGAGAAGCTTCATGTATCTCATATATCCATAGAAAATCACTTAAAACAACTTGTCTATGTTCAAAAACTCGATACATGGGTTCCTCAAGAACTGAAAGAAACACATTTAACGCAACGCATTAACAGCTGTGATTTGCTAAAGAAACATAATGAAAATGATTCACTTTTAAAACGACTGATAACTGGCTATGAAAAATGGGTTGTTTATCACAATATCAAGTGGAAAAGATCGTGGAGCAGGTCAGATGAACCAACTCAAAAAACATCAAAAGCTGATATTCATCAAAAGGTTTTGTTATCAGTTTGGTGGGATTAAAAAGGAATTTTCTACTATGAACTCTTACCATCCAACCGAACGATCAATTCTGATGTCTATATTAAACAACTAACGAAATTAAACAATGCAGTTGAAGAAAAGCGGCCCGAATTGACAAATCGAAAAGGATTTGTATTCGGTCATGACAATGCAAGGCCAACACATCTTTGGTCACTCGGCAAAATTATTGGAACTTGGCTGGGATGTTTTTCCACATCCACCATATAGTCCTGACCTTGCACCATCTGATTATTTTTTGTTTCGATCTTGACAAAACTCCTTGAATGGTAAAAATTTCAATAATGATGATGATGTCAAATCGAACCTGATTCAGATTTTTGCTAACAAAAACCAGAAGTTTTATGAACGAGGGATTATGATGCTGCCTGAAACAGGGCAAAAGGTCATTCATCAAAATTGACAGTACATTACAGAATAAAGTTATTTAGTTCCATGAAAAAATTGTCTTTGATTTTCTAAAAAAAATCAGCAATTACTTAGTTGCCAACCCAATATTTATGCAAAACTCTCCATTTAACTAAGCAATTGTATGTTTAAAATTTCTCAATACTTATTTAAAGTGGAAAAAAAACAATAGCGCAGTATGGAAATCGTTATCATCTCCATAAACTTCAAAAATTTTCAGTTGGCAATAATTCTGGAATTTATTATCACCTTTTATATCAGGTGGAGCTAACCAAGATAAGGTATCACCCCTCTTACCCAGAGAAATCCCCCCTCCACCTTACTATCACACCCCCACTCCGAGGCTCCACTGCACCACCTGTTCCAGAAACCCCAAATGTATACTGCTCTTGTCTAGTGGTTAGCATGCCTGACTGCGGATAAGGAAGTCCTGGGTTCGAATCCCGGTTCGGGCATGGATGTACTTTCTCTCTCTATCTATCCTGTCTTTGTCCTTTCCTTGTACGAATGAGGTGTGAATAATTGCCTACCCTATAAATGGGTACCTATGGCATGTGGGTAGAGCAAAGTCGTACTTTCACCTTCATGGTGCTCTGATTAAAACGAAAGACGCTCCCAATTGACTTAATTCGCATTGCTAAGGCTTGTCTTGTCCAAGTGTCATTAGTAAACAACAATAGGTGCCTCGTACATGTTACGTACTATAAGTTGCAGATCTATAATTATAAAGGGGAAATATACTAATGTAGTCAGCTTTCCCAAAGATTCTGCATCAGGGAAAAAATGGGAATGGCTGATTCACAGAGAAAATTTTACGGTAACTGATTCCTCAGTTATCTGCATTAAGCGTTTTGAAAAGCAGTTCATCGAACGGAACAATGAAGCTACTTGACTAGACAGAACAGTGCTTTCTATTCCTAGGAAAAAACATGTTCTGAGAGAGAGAAAACTGGAGCTTATTCGTCTATATTTCCAGAGCAATCATCTTATATGATTATAAAATTGCCCACTTAAAGAAAATCTCCAAAAGAAAGAATAAAATCTTTAGAACGTAGAGATAAGAAAATTTTCCAGAAGTGGTCTGAAAAAGATGGGAGAAAATATTTTGAGAGTCAAACTTTATGACAAACTACTGGAAAATTGGATTGCAATTTCGACCAAAGATAACATCTACTTTGGAAAACCAGATGTGACAAGTTTCCCAACTTTCAGCATTAGTGTCAGAATAACACCAGAATTTCTAGTAACTGTTTGGCACAAAAATATTATGATCCCATCTTCAAAACTGAAATAGCTTTTAGGAATACCAAGTAAATGTACTCAATGATCTGTAATTGAATGCTTAATGAGCCATTTAAATTCATTGGATACTTCTTCTTGTGGGCATGAATTAAGAGAGTAGCATCAAATTGTTAAAAGAAATTGTTGAAAAATCAAATAATGATTCACTCAATATCCCAAAAATTAACATTCCTAATACGGCAACTTGAACTTTGCTTAGTGAATATTCCATGATACATCATACTGACATTTTATTATGGGCTGTAAAATTTTGTTTCACTCACTACCAAGTACTGAAGCCACAATTTTACAATGCTTTATGGCCAGTTTTTTATTTTCGTAAAAAAAAATTTAAAAAAAGATATTATTGAACTTTATTTTATGAAAATTCAAACAGCAGAAGATTTGTTGCCAATCTTACTAGCCGAGCTGGCAGCCGAATGGTTAGCGCTCTTGCCTTCGGTTCAATAGTTCGTGGGTTCGAATCCCACCTTGGGTATGGATGTTTGTAGTGGTTCGGAATCCACTTTAAACCGTAAGTCGTCTAATTAGCCCTCGTGTGCAAAAAATGACCGTTGAGCGACAAACAAACAAAGCCAATATTACTAGAAGTTTTAAAAATAACTGGTTATCGGGTGTTATCTATTATTGCAGCTAATAATCGGGTTAACAGAAAGACCTTTTAAATATTATGTGGTGGATCATTAAAATCAAGCATTAAGAATCCAGTAGATCCCAGTAAAGAACTGTTTTTTTCTTTTTGATACTGTCCATATTATTAAAAGTGTTCTTATTAACTGGTTGAATCAAAAAGAAAGTAATCAAACATTCTTTATACTATTCATGCCATCTCTCTCAAACAACTGTTTTACTACAGTTGCATACTCCAGCATATATTTAAACTCTTAACAATGAATACTGTGAAAATGTTGTAAAAACTGTTCCAAGTCTATCAAGAAAAACTTTATATCCAAATCATTTAGAAAGGCAGAATGTTGTCCAGGCAACTTTTTGAAGAAAGAATAATAATAGTTCTCGAGGTATTAAAGGACAAAAAAGATATATTTGGAGCCATATATTTTATTGACATATTTTCGGAACCAAGTAATAAATGTTAAAACTCCTCAGAAAGAAAAAAAAATAGAGATTTTTATGTGAGCCTCTAATAGATTTCAGCTCTCACAATATAACTTTCTTAAGTGATTTCTGTGCCTGGCTAGAAAAATGGGAATTGCTTTCCGTCCCATCCTTTAACAAGACTACTTCACGAAAAGGAAAATTCGCCAACGAAACCTACTTTACATTGCTTCACACCACTCGTACTTTAATATTAATTTCTAAGTACATGTTTGATAATTTAAATGTTAAATATGTGCTTTTGGGAGTATTACAAACTGACAGCCTTGAAGCACGTTTTGGCAATATAGGTTTATAAGTGGTAGGAATTATCTCATTTCTATTACTCAAATCTTGGAGTCTGAAAGAAAATTGAAGCTACTTAGCTTAATGACTTTGAAATCAGCAAAATTAGGAAATTTTGAAATAAAAATGTTTTTAGAAAATTATAAAAAGGATAATGTAGAAGAAGAAAGTAGCTATACTTCAGAATATTTTTTAGATGTTATTCTTTTATCTGAAATTGTTGAAGTCACTGATAGCAAATTAAAAGTTCTATATTGCCGGTTTTGTAGCTAGAGTAGCATCTGAGTAATGTGTTATGTGTAAAAATAAACTAACTGTTGAGATAAAGACTTATCTTTAGATGTTGATGAAAGGATTAAGAGATATATGTTAATACTTGATCGTAGTAGATTTTTTTGTCCTAGCAATCTTACACTTGTAATCTGTATAACTACGTTCAAAAATTTTCAAACATGTAGTAATCCAGGTGTAGTAATTTTACCCTTTAGTAGAAATTACTGGAAGAATTCCTTAAGGAGTCCTAGTAATTTTAGTTTATAATGTATCAGTTTGACCACTCATTAACAGATGCATATTTTGTAAATTTTAACATGAAATTGGAACTTTTAGCTTATTAACTGCTTACTGTAGAAAAAATTTAAAACATTTTTCTAAAATATATTCAAAATATCCATAATTTTTAGAAATTAGAGGCTAATAATTGTTATGTATAAATTACCGAATTGCCGCTTTTGATTTGTTATAATTACCCAAAGAAATGAAATGTAAGGTAGTTTAAAAATTAAAAATTATGATTCTTGTGTAACCTCAAATGTACACAGCTAAAATTATTTTTATTTTAATAGAGGCCACACGACCTCAGATATCGAAGTTTTGAATAAATAGAAGATTGAAATAAATAGTAGTATGTAAAATAATACCTGACAAGTTTTCGTAATTCAACACGTGTCTAAGAATGAGTTGTTGTTTAACGAACGGTTTTAAAAAAATTCAGAAACAAAATATGTGAATTTGGACTGATATAACTGCAGCTATTATAAAAGAAACGAGATATTTTGTATAACGTGGAGTTTGAATTATAATTTATCTTATAAATATGCGTATTAACATTCCAATTTGGGATATTGTTTTGAAAGTAATACGAGAAACTAATTTTTGAAAATGAATAGTTTCCCCTGTATTTCCTATTCAGTCATTTGCCACTCTGATATTAAGATGCGTTGTTTGGAAGAAAATACGTCGCATCCACGACCGGAATTTCCAGAGATTAATCCCATTATGATTATAACTAGTAGAAATTTAATATTAAACTTCGAAATATACGCGGTATACAATTAAACTTTATTTAAAGTCTGAAATATCAGTTTAATAAATTATCTGTTGCGATGGAGGAAATAGAAAAATATTAATGAAAAATATGAAGCATTAGAATAAAAAGCACATAATAAATAAATGAGATTGCATAATAAATGAGAATGCACATTAGGAGTACAAATTTTCATTTAAAATACATTGTGAATTTTTAAAGAAGGGTTAAAAATTTTTTAATTTAACAGCAGTGAGGAAAATAAAATTCTTATCTTAGAATCTAAGCAATTTGGGGATTTTCATAGAAAATGTACATGAAACATCTGAATTATGAGCTTTGTGCATATGCACATATAAAATTATAACTTACTACAAAAGTGGAGTTAGTCGTTATTTTTTGAAAAAAAAAAAAATGCTTAATGAAATCATGCAAATTTTAGAAACAAAAAGTTGAAGATATTAAATCAGTAATCCTGTTAAAACATGAATTTTTAATAAATAATATTCTAACCTACATAAAATATATTATTTGATATGGAAGAGGCATATTTCCCTCATATCTCGTATGTTGAAAAAAAATATTACTCCCATAAGTGTTATATATGAAAAAAGAAATAAAAGCATGGTATTTATTATTTATGAAGTGCATTATTCATAAATTTTAAGCATTTAAATAAGGAAAAATATCAAAAAGCTGTGTGGAAAACATCTGTGATCCTCCTACTCTCCGGACGCTCTTGCCTTCGGTTCAACAGTTCGTGGGTTCGAATCCCACCTTGGGCATGGATGTTCGTAGTGGTTCGGAATCCACTTTAAGCCATAAGTCCCGGTCTAATTAGCCCTCGTGTGCAAAAAATGACCGTTGAGCGACAAACAAACCAAACCTACTCTCCGGTGACAACAATTTCAAATAATACAGTCAGACCATTGTTGGCAGATTTTCATACCTAACTATTTTTTAGTATAAACTTATCAATGTAAATACATTACACACATAAGTGTTATTTTAAACTGATAACTGATTTTAAATTTGAATTTTTACAACTATATACCCAAAGAATTGTGTGAGGGAAAGAAATTCTAAAATAAAATTATTTTTAAATATTTGCTGAATTCTTTGGCCATTGAAATGTTAAATCTGTTCAAAATAAATTAAATGATGAGTTCATATTTATTTATTTAGAAATAATTTTAGAAATAATCTTCATTCCTGAAAGCAGAATTTCTTAATCTGCTTAGTAAAACTTATTCAGTACAGCTTATTCTTAAAACTAAAATATTCTTGGATTCGTGTTGAATTAGAACTTCATATATTGGGTGATTGATAAATTATTCCTAAAAATATTGCCAACAGAAAAATCTGTCTTTAAATAAAATGATTTTTAACAAGTTTATGTTAATTTAAGAATTCCCAACACGTGCATGTACACTGTCAATAAGTTTGATTGTTTTTAAAAATTTGAAAATCTAGTGACCTCACAGTACGATATTCTATATAGAATTACAGTCGATAAAGCCTTCTGCGTTTCCATTGATTAAATAGAAGTATACTTTTAAATAATTACCCTTATAAGTTGTCAAAAATTTGATAATAAAAAAATTGTAATAATTTATCAGAAAATTCTGTCGCAGTAAGTAAATTGTGAGTTCTTAATCCAATTACAGCGTTGTAGACTTAACAGATAATACTTATCAAAATAAATGAGCTTCTTGAAATACACAAAATCTCACTGCGGTGGAAAAAAAGGCATTCAACCTTTCCTTAAAAGTCTATTCTAATTAAAAGCAAATTCAGGTGTTATCATTTTCCCCTTGACCATGACATTTGAGAGACAACATTCCTTAAAACGTGAAGGTAACAAACTTATAATGGCATCACTGCTAATCGCTTGAGAGCGTAGGAGTGTGGGTTCGATTCCCGCCGTGGCCCTGGGTGTTTTCTTCGTTATTCTTCTGTGGTTGTACATCTGTCATTGTTCTATTTGTCCGATTATCGACGAAGACTTACAAGCGGATCTCAAGAATCAAGCATACAAGTCTGAATATATGTAATGTAATAAAATAAATAAATAAACAAACTTATAATATGTAAAATAATCGACGCGCCAATAAAGTGCAACCGATTTGTCTAATTATGATGAATTTTCGTATGCAAGAAAATTTTGATCAAACATGAAAATGGTTAAAATTTCAAGTCTAACGAATGAAGAATGGTAGTTACCACACTGAACGTACTGCGTATTCAGGAAATGTATAAAAGAATATTTCTCAATCTGATTGTCAATATTTCTTTATTATTTCGACTGACTATATTTTATGATGATTGGAATAGTCTTAACCAACGGATTCATGTTCATAAAGGTGAGCACATACCAGAATTCGAATGAGGTCCTGTTATTAGAATGGAAGAAGTTGGTTGGATGAATCGAAGAAATGTTGATATATTAGATCGCACTAATGCAACAGCTCGACGATACTAGAAAGAGAAAGCCATCAACGATAGATGTCTGCAGTTGATCTAAGATCAACACTAATACGTAAAACGCAGTGATTATGTGTAACTCAAAGCACCATATTCGGGATACTCAACTGTTTAACGTGTAGTCCACATAAATGTGGATGATTCTTTGCAAAAGATTGGGAGAGTCTCATTTATACTTAAATTGGCTGTTACGCAATTTACCGCTCAAGAATATACTCCAATAAATCAGAATACAATGGTGTCGGACTTGATCATCATCTTATACTACGTTAATCAATGATGCATAATCTTTATTGAAGAGTCCTGCTCACAGTTGCAGCCTAATGAGTACGGCAGATGTGTCTAGAAACACCTAAGACACCATGGGGAGACTATCTTTACTACTATACGCCATACATGCTCACAACAGGGAATTAAGATCGGTATATAGACAATGTTCTGTGGCTATATCGTTAATCCCTTTATAGTACTGCAGATTAATTATTCAAGGTACTGTTTGTCATATCCAGCAAGACACATGTTGCTATGAATTATCTTCAAACTTCTCAAACAATAGTGTTGGCTAGCTAAACATCATATACTGTATGTTAACTACATACGGCCGTATTTACCAACTGGAGTTAACTCGCAAATCTGGCTATCTTGCAGCCAACTGTCACGAAATCTTATTCACCAAAGCTTAAAGAGCGAGTTATTCTCCAATATTTAACCCCAAGTTATCCCTACTATTTCGGAGGGTTAAACCCGAGTTTTCTTGTAAATTATCATGGTGGACGTTACGAGTGTAGTTTGATTCTGCATCGTCGGACTATTGTCTAAATTTTTCTACGGATTATCATTTAAATTATGACAAACTTGCCTGTCTAATTACAAGTAAATACATGAATAGCTAATGTATTTATTTATATAAAATATAACAATAAATTTATCACGTTTATAAACCAGACTGCACAAACTACTGATAGTTGAAATTTTTTGCATAACGTAAAAAAACTCATGTTTCCAAAAAAAAATGAGAAACTATATTTCTAAATTTAGTCTGTAATTTTCATTTAAAAAAGAGGGGGTGGGGTATCTATTCTGATATTTGGGAATAAATCAAACTCATACTTGCTATTGGTAAATATTGACAGTAAAATTTTATTCTCATTTGTTTTGAGTTATTCTCTATTTAAATTTACTTTCTAAGTAAACATGTCCTTTAGTTATTGCCCCTAATCAAATATAAAATAATGCAATGCATGTACTAATTTAAAGTTATTCGCTTATTTTAAATACAAACAATAAATCCACAGAAATAGTAAATTTAATTTTACTATGTTAATCAATAATGTCAAGTTGATTACTGTTTTATTTTTGTATCTTGGTTAATCTTTTTGATAACATGAAACTATTACTTAAAATATATATATTTAGAAAAATAATATATTCAGATCATGACAAAAAATGTTTTATTTTCTTTGGGCATTCCTCGATTTTTATAAATTGAAAATTGCTTAGCAGAAATAAAATTGCTTTTTTATTCTGTGATTTTGTTAATAAATTTTATTTTAATGAATTATATTACTATTTTATATTTTGACAAACATATTTTATTTATTTTTCTGTTCTTAACAGATCAGAAACACGACAATTTGACATCTTTGTTTGCAAAAATATAAAAAGTACTCAAATGCCTGCTAACTGAAAAATAAATATCATTTTCATTAATAATCTCATTTAATATTTAAGAATGTAAGAAATGTCTGCACTTTTCTAATTCAAAATTTCATCACAATAATTTTCTCATTTAATAAACATATTCATTCAGTAATAAAACAGAAAAAATTGTCAGAAGGTATTATATTTCATTACAAAATATTGAAATGTTCTATGCTCTGAATGTGTGATATATATATATATATACACACACACACACACACATATTGTATAAGCTATTAAGTTTTGTTGGGACTTGCATATTTTCCCAACTACCATTAATATAAGGAAAGAAGTATATCATCTAAGTTGTGCTATTTAATATTGCAATTTCGTGACCATATCAACTGATCTATTTGATGAACATTATTTTACCTTAAAGGAAGCAAAGATTTTTGGTATTAAGCTTGCAATATTTGATAATATTTTTAATGAAATAATTTATGGATTAATTTATTATTTTTTATATTTGTTATTTATATGGGAAATTTTTTTTCAGTATAATTTCTTTATTTCTTTATATAAAATTATAATTCATATTACAAATTTAAGCACAACATATTTAGATATTAAAATGAAGTCAAAATTTTATTCTCAAAACTTTTGTCAACTTCTCTTCATAATTCAAATATTTGTTGTTGTATGAAACTAAATATTGAACATGATAGTGTATTTTTTCTTTAAAATTGCTCTTTGAAGTTAATGATGGAAGAACTTAAATTGATTAACAAACACGTGATTATAATTATATTGATAACATTGGATAAAACTTAATTCTTAGAACTTCTTTTATTGATTTTGTTTTTTACATGGACGAAATTTTTTGACCATTCTTTAGATAACATTTTATTTTTGCTAATATTCTGTAATTAAATAAGGCTTGTAAGATGTAAGTGGTTAATGAGTCTTGAATTTACAAAGTCATTTCAAACACGTGTTGTACCTACTTTATATGCTAATGAATACTATCTAAAATGTCTCCGTATTTTTATATACAAAATAATTTTGAAACTGAGTACTTTGATAATTCAAAAACATGAAAAATCGAAGTATGAAAAGGCATGAAAGCCTTTTTTATAGAATTTTATCAAAAACATTTCCTCCCCCTCCCCCAGAGCTGGAAATAACACACACACACACACAAAGCTTAATAGATATTCTACTTTATTATTTTTAACGTATTAATTCATTATATACATTTTATTTTCCACACAATTATTTTAGAGGCCTTGGGATCAATTTAATATATTAGAAGCTTTTTTTTAATAAAAAAAATGTTCAAAATAAAGGAACAATGAATTTCGTTCCTGTAAATGCAATGTAATTTTTATTTATATTGAATTTATAGTAATTATATGACTTGCATTTAATTTACACATCTGTTTAATTTGCATGAGTATTATACTGTTTCAACGTGAAATTTTGTCATTTGTAGTTACTATTGGAATTGATATATTGTATTAATGTGAAAACGATATTAGTATAATTGCTTTCTTTTATAATAGCGTATGAATAAATATTTTATTATTTTGTGTATACTTTCCTACATTTTATTTTCCACATATACAGAAATTATAGAACTGTTCATTACAAATTTCATTCAAAAATTTAAATTCTCGATTTGAACCTTAATTCAAAATTTTATCTTAATTTAATCTGAAAGCAATCTAAAAGTTTAGAAGCAATTATTAAATTGTGTTAATCAATATAAAATAGATTTTTCTAATCTAGCTGTTAAAGCAATACTTTTTTATAAATAAAATTTTTCCCTGCAATTAAATGCTGATAACAAAAATTGGAGCATAAACTACGCCAACATATAAACATATGTAATGACATGAAAGGAATTATTTTCTATGTGAAAACAATTTCATATAATTAGAACACTAATTTAAAATACGCCTTTTACTTTAATGGATTTTTTTAAAAGAAATATTAAATCTGCAGAACAAGTTATGGAAAATTTGCCTTGAATCACATTGTATATATATAAATCTCATTATATATATATATATATATATATATATATATATATATATATATATATATATATATATATATATATATATATATATATATATACACACACACCTAGAACCAAAGAAATAGAAATCACTGCATAAATTAGTTTCGCATTAACTCATTAACTTTTAAAAGAAATCTTGTAAAATATATATTGGTTATCTAAATTTAAAAACAAGATATAACAGGAAGTATTTATTTATTTGCTTAAAATTTTTTAATATTGAAAACTGTTAGTCTTAATGTTAGAAGATAGCTGTATAAAAATATTTGGATATAATCAAACAACTTAGAAAGATATTATACTATAGATGAATATTTCTTTAAAGATAGCTCACAATAATTTTGGTAGTATCCAGATGTCAACTTGGTCGTTGTTGAACATTGAGTAGTGAATGTTTTGTTTCAACATGACAGCTGAATGTTTCGAGTTATACTTTATCAGCATGTTGTGAAAAACTGAAAGTTAGGTTTTTTGACATTCGTTACATGTTATTTTGCAAAAGAATATTTTTAGTTTTCTTATTCATGTGTCAGGTGAAGTAAATTAAAAAAAAACAAACTTCCAAGCACAAACCTAATCATGTATAAGTTGAAACAATACTAATTCCCCATTATTGGAACTTGTACTTTCCACTTGTGAAGATTTCAGTCCTATTACAAGGTAAGCTGTCAAATATAAAACTATCTGCTTTGTGTTATCAAAAACACTTCTATTTCTTTTTATTAAGATTTATGTAAGATAAAAATATCTTCTCAGGAAGTATGATATTTTAATATTAATGTATAATGTTAAAAACTCAGTACTTTTGTTATAAGAAAATTGGAATTTATTCACTAGCAAAATAATTAAAGGTATTTCTAAAATTATAAATTAATCTCCTTTAAATTAATTAATTTACTGCTGAGTTTTTAATATAATACAATATGGAATTTTTCATTCATAATGATTGTTCAATAAGCATTAATCAAAATAATTTCTGATTAAACAATGAAGTTTAAACAAGTATATTTTCTTTCAAATATTTTTTAAATTCTTAAAAGTTTAGAAAGACTATAGTGAGTAAAAAATACATTTTTTTTCCTAACAAATACTAAAAACATACGATATCCTTCAAATTACAAAGGTTTTTAAACCTTTCTTCTTCCACGGGAAATCTAAAAATACAAAAATAAGTTTAAAAATAAATAAAACATTAACGTCTTATTTCAAGTAATATATTTTGCAATAAAATCAGATTTTTTTTTCGCGGCTTCTTTAGGCGTATAAACTTGAACAATACGAGATGCACGTGCAACAGGATTAGAAACAATAACTTTAATGAGCAAAAAGTTTTAAAGATTAATAAAATTATCGATGAAAAGTTACTCCGATTTTTTTTTTTTTAATATATGCTTGTACATCCATAAGCACAGCACATAATTATTTAAAATTGGAAAATTTCGAATAACAACAAATTCATCAAGCTGCTTAATAGTAAACAACAGATTTTTTTGGAGATATGAGAATAAGAAGGGATATGGCAGGTGCGTCAATCTCTGATCAATAGACCAAGATAGAAGCAGCCGGGAGGAGTCTTTGCGATTTTGAATCAGGAACCAAGCAGAAGACACTCAATACTTGGCTTGCCACCCTCAGAAGTATCTTTTCACTTGGAGGACATTGCGACTACGCCCAGTTTTAGTGAGCTACAGCCACTTTTAGTGAAAATGATAGATTTTTGTTTGAGCTGGGATTCAAGCACACTACCTTCCGGTAATGGGAAGTACGCCAATAAAGAGATATTATTGATGATATTGAGATGTTATTGGCGATATTAACGCGTTGGAAAATATTTTTGCTGAGGAAAAAATACTTGAACCGTGATATTCACAAGGCAACTAGTCAAAGTTCTTTTTCTCCCTTCCTAAGAAAATCATAGAATTCTCCTACTGTAGGGAAGTTTTTCCTAGAAAGACTGCTAAATCATATTTAGCCGGTGTTTTCGAATATTTCTCGAAAAACATTTCCAGTGGAAAATATTGCTGCTTTTTCTTTTATTTCAGCAAAGAAATAAATCTTACTGGATTCATACTAATTTGATGAGTTTCTTTTACCCTCTGAAAATATTTTGCTATTGATTGATGAGTTGAATATATATATATACATATATATATATATATATATATATATATATATATATATATATATATATATATATATATATATATATATATATATATATATATATATACACTACTGGCCATTAAAATTGCTACACCAGGAAAACGGCACACCACAAACGTGAAATTTGCATGACAGGTAGAACTTGCTATGATATGCAAATGATTAGATTTTCAGCGCATTCATACAAAGCAGGCGACAGTAGCGACATCTACAATGTGCATAAAACAAGAGATTTGACAGCAGTTTTCTCATACTCAATTTCCGTTTCAACGTTGTTTTCGGCAAAGAAAGTTGTAATGCCTCGTGTGAGAAGAAAAAATGCCTATCAGCACGTGTCTAACTTTGATTGAGGAAGGATTATAGCATACCGGGATTGCGGTTTATCGTTACGCAATATTGCTGCTCGCGTCGGTCGAGATGCCCTAAGACGTAAAGCACTTCTGTGAAGCTCGCAAAGACTGCCAATTAACAAGGAAAATTAAAGTTAAAGATCGAGCTCCTATAACACCTGCAGCGAGACCGGAATTGTCATTACAAGTGGTAAACGTTGATGTGATAGGACCAATTGAGCCACCTAGATCAAAATGTCATAAATATGTACTGTGCCTGGGGAATCCGCACACAAGATGGGCTGAAGCTGTTCCATTAACAAGTCTTACAGCCAAAGCAACATGTGAAGCTCTGTTGTCAATATTCATGAGAACTGGAGTGCCTAATATCATTGCATCAGACAATGGGACTAATTTCAACTCTGAGCTGACTAAAGAGTTTGAAAAGAGAATGGGATCAAGTCCAAGATTTTCTACACTCTTGTATCCTCAATTCAATGAGCTAGTGGAGCGTTTTAACCAAACTTTAAAACAAATGCTGCATCATGTCATTCTCGATGAACCTCGAACATGGCATACCAAAATTCCTTTCATTCTTTGGGCTTACCGAGAAGGGCCAAATAATACCACTGGAGTTGCCCATTCCAGCTGCTGTATGGACGTGAACCTGAAGGTCCACTCTCAGTTCTCAAGAATACATGGACTGGAGAGCTAGAAGGTCTTCAACATGACACAACTCCGATTTCAGTATGTATGGAAAACCTCAAAAGGAAATTGGAAGATGCTGCTTTGAGAGCCAAAATAACCTCTCAAATTCAACAAGATAAGATGCCGCATTATTACAACTTGAGATCTAGTTCAAAGAAATTTAAACCAGGTGACAAAGTTATTGTCCTTCTTCCAGACTCTAAAAATAAGTTGTTAGCTGGCTGGCTAGGTCCAGGAACTATTATGAAAAAGAAAAACGAACATTCATTTCTTGTTAAGATGCCGGATAACAGTTTTAAACACGTGCATCAAAACAAAATCAGAGAATTCATCGCTGAATCAAACACCGACAATGTTATCTTCGAGGGAGAAGAGTTTGGGGATGTTCAAACAATACCAACTAGTCATACTGAAAGGTTATTCCATGAAAAACTATATGACTTAAATGTGTCTTATTTGACAAATAATCAACAAATTCAATGGATAAAGCTTCTTAGAAATTACGAGAAACTGCTTACAAGACCCTTGCAACCAGTGAAGGTTGGTGAACATAGGATAGAACTTTTATCCAATGCCACCCGACACAAACCACATTCTTATAGTGTTCCGATGTCATATCGATCAGAGTTAAGCAGGCAAGTACAAGAACTTCTTGATTCAAATCTGATCGAGCCATCCGAAGCTGAGATAAGTTATCCAATTGTGTGTGTAGCGAAGAAGGATTCATCAGTCAGAATGTGTGTGGACTGCCGTGACAAAGGTTCCGAATTTCATTATGAAAAATATGCAGGAAATGATATTTACTGCGGGTATGGCTCAATATTTAACATGAATAGGTTTACAAAAGGGGTATTATCAAATAAAAATGAATGATAATTGTAAAGAGCTAACTGCTTTTTCCACTCACGATGGAGTATACCAGTGGAAAGTTATGCCTTTTGGGTTGTCTGGCGCATCTGGTACATTCCAGAAGGCTTTGAATCAGGTGTTGAGAAATCACTCTTCCTATGCTCAAGCATATATTGATGATATAGTCGTTTATTCAGAAACTTGGGATGAACATTTCACACATTTAAAAATGTTTTTACAGAATTAGAAAATTATAAATTTTCTGTCAAACTTGAAAAATGTACCTTTGCAGCTAAAGAAATAAATTTTTAGGTCATAAAATAGGAAGTGGTACACACGCGCCAGATAATGGTAAAATTTTAGCTATAAAGAAATTAAAACGACCGACCACCAAAAAGGAAGTTAAATCAGTGTTAGGATTAATGGGTTTTTATCGAAGTTACATTCCAAATTTCGCAAAATTAGCATCGCCTTTAACAGAGTTAACTAAAGGTAAAAAATCGAATGATGTTAATTAGGGAAAAAGAGAAGAAGAATCTTTTCTGTGCTTAAAAAATTTGCTTTGTGAGGTCACTGCAATATCGACTCCCGACTGCAGTAAACCTTTTCAGATACATTCGGATGCATCTAACTATGCAATTAGTTTTTGTCTCACGCAAAGGGATGTTATGGATAATTATAAACCTATTGCCTTTGTTAGTCAAAAATTTAATAATACGCCGAAAAAATGGTCGACAATAGAAAAAGAAACATATGCAGTTTTATTTGGTCTTAAAAAGTTTGATAAATGGGTACAATGTACAGTGGTTGGGATTATTACCGACCACAATCCTTTAAAATTTTTAATTGAAACCACTCCTAATAGTCCCAAAATAACAAGATGAGCATTAGCATTGCAAAGATGGAACTATAAAATAATTCATTAACCTGGTATTTTCCATCTTGGGGCAGATGCTCTATCCAGGCTAGAAATAGATGAGTGAGTTTTTTGTATATAATCCCAATGTTTACTGTGTTTTCCAATTTTTTATTTTTATATATTTGAAAGTGTATAATATACGTATGTAAACGATCGGTGAGTTGGATGTGTTGTAATTTTTTTTGATCCCACTAATTATTGGGTATTTTGTAAGTGTTTTCCTTTTTTCTTTTGGCAAACATCAACTCATGTAGATTGTTTCTTCATCTCAGCTTTTATATGAGATTAACTAATGATATTTTTTTTGTTTCTGTCTGGGTTCCTGCAAGTAAATAATTCCATGTCAAGACTGTTTAAGTAAAACAAGCCTCTGGAGAAGCTAATTTTACTCTTGGCGGCAGCGTGTGATGGCACGCCAGTCAGTGACACAAGGAAAAGTGTGGGCGAAGAGGAGAAAAAACAGTGAAATGGTAGGAGGAGGGGTAGCGAAAGCCCCACTCCTGGATATATGTATCTCAAAATATATATATGTATCTATAATTTATATTTGTATTAGTAATTAATGTTTGTTTATGTTATTATCAAATCAAAGTGTTGTCAGGTATTTTGTGTCAGTGAAATATCCTGAAGGCGACTAGTTTATGGTACAAAGTTGCAGCTCGAAAACATGACGAGAACCAGGCCGCATTATGTTACAGTCTATATTTAAACAGCTTCCTATTTGTCGTAAAGAATCCTGCATTAGATTTATCAGGATTGAAGTTGTTGTTGTGTCCAATCCTTCAGGATCTAGCGGCAGCTAGATCAAATCCATGATTCCATGCACCCCAGCAAAGTCAAGCACCAACAGAGGGTTGTTGCGAACATCCTCTAAAGTGTGCCCCAAGCAATCAAGAATATGATGCGGGGAAGCCGGCAGCAGATGGCACTTGGGACACGTTGGAAAGACTTTACGGCCGGATTCAAAGTACATGCATTTTAGGTGCCCACTGAAAAGTCTTGTGATAGCCGTTTGATCCTGTCTGCCAGCCTCAAAATGCAATGCTCCTCCTGGTTTTGACCTACTGTACCAGGGATGGGCTATAGGAGAAAGCCAGACTTTCCGGTGTCTATTTTTCGCCACGGAAAAATCTCTTCAAAAGTTAGGTCATAATCAGTAGTGGCCGTCATAGAGCAGCCTCTTTTTGCTAAGGTATCCGCAGCTTCATTTTCAGGAATGTTGACGTGGGAGGGGTTCCATGGAGGTGGACTTCCCTGCGCTTTGAAAGAATTTTAAGCATATTGAATATTGGAATTGAAGTGAAGTTTATGATCACGAGCAAAATCCAGTATACACCGAATAGAATGATTTAAGCTTGTCTCCATGATATCAACGTTAGAGCCACTACACCAAAGAACAATGTCTTCAGCAAAGATCCCCATTTTGCAATCATTATAAATAACAGATTCCATTCCAGAAATGAAAAGAAAATAGGGTTGTGCTAAATACGGATCCCTGAGGCACACACTGTCTAGAACGATAGTGTCTTGATAGTAAGCCATTATAGTTGACATGAAAGAGTCTTTTTTTAAGTCAGCAATCCACGAAAAAAATCTATTGCAGCATTAAACCAGCAGCATCTAAACCCTTTCCGGCATACCTGGGATCTAATGAATATGCAGCATGGTGTAATGGTTGGCAGAACATTTCTTCACATGTTTTAATAATATTTTTCACTGCTTCTTATTCCATTTGCAGTGAAGTTGAAGCAAGTGAAGACTTTTTTATGGTTTTAAAATATATAGGTACATCAGATAGCATAGCAGTATCTGATTCAATTGAAGAAATCCCACTGCATATCGGATCTAACACATTTAAAAAATTCTGAATGCTTTCCCAAAAAAGTTCGTTATCTAAAATTATTTTCCTAATATCTTTATCCACATTTAAATTTTCTTGTATTACAGTCTCCTGAAGAGACTCTTTCCCATCTAAAAGATTCTGCAGCATAATAAGACTACTACACCATCTTGTTTCAGATGGTAACTTTAATGTGGATGCAGCAGACCCATTTTTCATTCTTTGCTTTGAAGTGAAAGTGGATAAAAGAGCTTGTTTATTTCTTCGATATTTTACAATATCTTTGGCTTTCGGGTATATTTTTTTAAAGGTATCTATTTTTGAAATGTCCGATAAAAGCAAGTTTAGTCCATGAGCTATGCAACCAAATGTAAAAATATGGTCATATTTATCATGAACAATTTTCCATGCTGCTTTCATGTTGCTAGCATTATCATTTACGAAGGCAACAACTTTTGCAGCTCCAATTTCTTCAATGACTTTATCTCCAGCTATATATTCTGCCATGTGTCGATTGTCTTTTCTTTGAATAGATTTAAAGAAAAGGAGTGTTGGAGTTGTTATAAAACTCACAATCCCTTCATTTCTAATGTTACTCCAACCATCAGTAATAATGGTTATGAAATCTGCCTTTTGAATTTTTATATTAATAAATTGAAAGGTGACATCATATTCCTTATTAAGTAATTTGTGATGTCATATCTTTATGGAACTTTATATGATGGTCTTATCATTTTAAAAACTGTTGCCAATAACTGTTTTCCATTATTGACAATGGCATATTTGAGGAATATATTGCTTTAGCTAATGCAGTGTTCAACTTTCTTATTTCAGTGCTTGTCATTGAATCAAATACTTTGGAATAGTAATAGTTTTTAAAGTGGAGCAACAGGCAATTGTGCCATTTGTAATAATTTTTGCTGGAGGAACAGAAGAAATTGAAGGAATTGTAACAGTTTTTGAATTTGAACTATTGGCTACTTACTATACTATTTGAAATTACTGTAGTTTCAGAAATAGTGGAAGTTGATGGTCCTGATTTAAAAAGGATATACTCTGCTTCTGTCAACTCATGTGTGCCAATAATTATTGGTTCACTGGTATTTTCGTTTGTGTTCACTGGCACTGTAATGATGACTGGCTTTTTTGGACATTTTTGCAAATGCGTACTCATTTTTGTAGCATTTGGCGCCATATATTTTTTTAAGCAATACTTGCATCTAGCTATTTTTCTACTATGGAAATTATCAGTTTCTACTGTGTAGTGGTTCCATACAGATGAAATAGGCCGAACCATTATCTGAAATGCATGAATAAATTTTTTACATTGTAAAGTAAATATTAACTGTTATATATTAGCTAAATTTTGAGATTTTAATTTCGATAAATAAAATAAAACTAACTTTGAAGTAAGTCTTTTGCTATAAAATATTAGTAAAGGCAATAAAAAAGAGATTATGAATTTCAACAGTTTATTGTGTATAATATTTCATAAAGCTATAAACAATATATTATTTTTATTTATTTTTTTACACTCACATTTCTTAATATTTGAAAACTAATCTGTAGTTCATTGTTAAAACTAATCAGTGTGTGTATGTAGAACACCTTGAGTTTTTGTTGTTATAGTTAGACTGAAAATATAATCAAACTTGACTTTAAGTATTGCTGAGAGAACTAATGCTTACATAAAATGAACTTAAAAAGCTTATGTTCCTAATCTACTTTCTAAGTAAATGTCCACAACTGTGTTTTTTCATACATAATATTTTATAATAAGTATGAAAAAAAAAAACAGTTTAAATATAGAGGGTATTAAGGACAGTACTCTTTTTATTTTGTAGTTACTAATATAATGCATTTTTATTATAGGAAAAATACAATAAGCACAATTCACACATAATTGAAGAACTTTATACTTGTAACATTAATAGAGTGATTTGCTGTCAAATTATAGCTAACACTTAAATTACAAATTACATATACACTACAAATTATATTTTATTTTGTTAGAAACATTATGTTTTGCTTCATTAAATTTAAATATTGATTTCATTATATTTTATTAAAAAAATATTAATCAAATCATTTCTATTTTTTATATAGGCAGCAAAATAGAGAAAAATAAATAATTAAAGAAAAAATTTTGTAATACATAAAATTATCAATTAAACAAAAGAATAATAAATTATACATTGTGTTTATCTGTCAATTTTGATAATTTAATTTTTCACATACCTCATAGTTAATGTTCACTCACAGTTAAATTTTGAAAGTAATACATGCATATCTATATATGAAAAAAAATTGCATTTTTAATCTATGATTTTGCAGCAAAGAACTAAATAAAACTGTGATGGAAAAATTTGCTTAAAAACAATTAAAATTTTCTATTACGTGAAGCATATTTTACTTTTAGATGAAAAATGTTAATATACTTGTTTATGATTTGAAAATAATTTGATTAGAGATAACAGTTAAATAATATTATATTTTAATAAATATCCTTTCAATATCATTTGCTCAAGATTAACAAAAATTGATTGAATTGAATGAATAATATGAGATTTATAATGCTAGATCATCATATAAAGAATAAGTGAAAAAGTACTTGAAAAATTCAAAACAAAATATTAAAATTTACAGTATTCATTAAAATGAGTTTTTATGATGTATTCATCTGATTAATTTAGATGAAAAAAGCTGTATGTAAAATAATAGTTGTGATTAATGTTTCTATGAATAATTATCCACTAACAGTATATAAAATAAGTCCTTTTTCTTTTGCTGAGAAATTTGGAGAAAAAAAATTTTACTTGTAGAGGACAAGATAAAGCTTAGCTGTTCTGAGAGTTTACAAAAAAGGAAACTGACTTGTTGGGGTGAAAAACTGTTTATTTTTTCTGAGAAAAAATACTGGCTACTTTTCAATCCCTTTTGTACTTCAATGAATAGAAATGTGTCTTATCTGATCATCCCATCCTTTTACAACCTGCAGGGACATAAAATTTTGTATTCCAAGAATTGTACTAAAGAAAAGTTTCTGGGAAATTTATGACCAAGTTTAGTGTTGCCTTGAGATATTGGGCTAAAACTGTAAACACCCTCCCCCAAGAAATGTTTCTCCCCTAATATTCCCAAAATGGTGTAAATTCTTGATATTTCTGGGGTTCCATTTTATTACTTCTTATTTAAAAATACATTGCAATATTTACTCCTACAACTGTTGACTTGGTTATTTATTAATTTAGCAAAATGAAATTTTTTAAAGATTTATAAAATAAAAAATTTTAGAAATATGAGGGAAAATAACTATTTAATTTGTAATGCAAATTAAGCCGATTTTACTTTTTTTACACTATTGAAATTCTTTATTCCGGTATTTTTGTTTTTATGTAAACATTACTTCATTTAGATTTAAAAATTTTTTGAGCTTAGTCTAAAAAAATTCAATTTACATGAAAAATTTTCATTTTTCAACTATAATAATCGTTAAAATAACATAAAATTTACATTTATTAGAATGTCCAAATTCCTAGTTTACTTTTTTATTTAAAATTTTAAGTTTTTGATTATTTTTTTTAATAAATAAAAATATATTACAAAATTATATTTCAATGATATTAATATAAATTAGAGTTAAATTTAAAATAAATAGCTATTAATGTGTCTGCAAATCAAAGATTATTTGTTCAAATATGATAAATTAAGATTTTGAAAAATTAAAATTTTTAACAATAATGAAATAAATGTATTATATAAATAACAGAATAGAAAAATGTGTAAATGAAATAAGCTAGCGTCAAAACAATCTTACAATTTGCATGTAATTTTGAGTTGCGCTAAAACTGCAAATGTTTTTCTCCAATCCAATTATATATATCTTTATTTGCAGAGAGAAATTATCATCAATGTATTCTAGCATTATAAGCAAATTCTTAATAGTAACTTATTGCTATTTAAAATGACAAGATCAATATAAAATAAAATAATCATATTAACAGTTTACTAAAGTCACATTTGTAACTATACTTAAATTAGCAAAATCTATTTAATATTTAAGACACAAAAATAATAAATTTATAAAAAAAATTAATTTTATCCATAAATATAATCAATAATAATAATACTTTTTCTTTTATCATAGAAGAAATAATTTTTTCTTTTATATTTTAAGATTAGCTAATAATTTTTTAAGAACAATATGTAATGCAGACTTTAAATAAAACTTTTTTTTTATTTCTTTTGCAAGGATCTGATACATTAATTTATACAATTACAATATATCCACAGTTGAATAATTGAGCTTTTGAAAGCAATTTTTAAAACATATGGAATACTAATTCTTAATCTGGCTTTATTACGAGACTTTCAATTTCCATTTATAAAAGCAAAAGTAAATAATGGTATATTAGGAGCTGACTTTTTGAACAAATTTAACTTGCTTATTGATTGATCTCAAAAGTCAACAATTGATTGATGGAGAAACTAAGCTTTGTGTGAAAGGTAACATTTCTTCAATTTTTTAAATAGTTATCTAAGCACATTAAATAAGTCAAATAAATATTCAAATCTGTTTTCTAAATACCCTGATGTACTCAAGCCGATCTTGTCAATTTCAAATAAACAGCATGATGTCAAGCATTACATAGTAACTGAAGGACAGCTTGTACATTGTAAAGCTCGCCAACTTGACACAAAACACATAAAAATTGCTAAGGAAGAGTTTAAATTCATGTTAGATAATGATTCGTCCTTCAAATTCACAGTGGTCAAGCCCATTGCATTTGGTTAAAAAAAAGATAGCTCATATCATCCATGTGGTGATTACAGAAAGTTAAATTCTCAAATGGTGCCCGATATATACCCAGTACCAAGAATTGAGGATTTTCACCACATTTTAAAAGGCACCAATTTTTTTTCCAAAATTGATGTGTTTAGAGTATACCATCGAATACCTATTGCAGAGGAAGATAGATGTAAAACTGTCATTATAACACCATTTGTCTTGTATAAATTTAGCATAATGAGCTTCGGTTTAAAAAATGCGCCTGCCACATTCCAAAGGTTTATACATGAAGTTTTTAGAGATTTCCATTTTACTTTTGCTTACCTAGATGATGTATTATAGCATCACGTAATGAAGAAGAGCATAAAAACACTTAAATTTAGTTTTTGAACGCTTATATAAGTATAGCTTAGGAATAAATTTGTCAAAATCAACTTTTGGAAAACAAAAGTAAAATTTTTAGAGTATTTGATTACACCCGAAGGCTCTCGTCCATTACCACAAAAAGTGTAAGCTATATTAAATTACAAAGCACCTCAAACCATTCATGAACAAAGAAAATTTTTTGGCATGATCAATTTTTATCGCCGTTTTTTATAAGATTCTGCCAAGACACAAGCTATTCTACATGACTATGTGAAAGGTTTTAAGAAAAAGGACAAAACTATAGTTTTGTCGTTTTGAATTTGAATTGAATTTTATAAAATTCAATGGACAGAGGAGTCATTAAAACAATTTGAAAAATGTAAACAAGATTTGGCCAATGTTACACTGTTATCCTATCCAAATTCTGAATTACCTCTGGCATTGTTTACAGATGCTTCAGATTCAGCTATCAGTTTAGTTTTAAAAAATCATGATGAAAATGGATGGAAGCCAATAGCATTCTTTACAAAAAACAAAATTATGCACAGCAAAATTATAGTATTTATGACCGTTAATTGCTGGGTGTTTACATGTCAATAAAACATTTTAAACATCTTTTAGAAGGAAGAAATTTTACCATATTTACTAATCACAAGCCTCTGCTGTATGCCTTTCGTCAAAAACTAGATAAAGCTTCACTTAGACAGAATTCAGACAGTTACAATATATTTCACAGTTTACCACAGATATCAAATATATTTAAGGTGAAAGTAATATAATAGCTGGTACATTATTCAGAAAAGAAGAAGTAACAAAAATTAATTATGATGACATAGCACATAGTCAAATTTTTGATGAGAATTAAACATTTACACCACTCATATTCCTTAAAATTTCAGCAATATCCTTTACCATCAGGAAAATATTTATGGTGTGACGCATCAACCAAAACAATTTGACCCTATATCAAAGAAATACAAATGGAAAATATTTAGTCATTTTCATGGATTTTCACATCCAGGTATAAAATCATCACTAAAGCTTCTAACTTCAAAATTTATTTGACAAAACATTTAAAAAGACAATCAACAATGAGCTCGAGCATGTATTTCTTGTCGGAAGAACAAAGTTTCTCAGCACACAAAGTCAATTTTTGAAAAATATCAAGAATCAACTGGCAGATTTCAAGAAATTCATATTGACATAATTGGGCCTTTAACCCCATCCAATGGAAATGTTTATTGTTTGACTTACATAGATAGATTTATGAATTGGATTGAAATAATTCCTTTAAATAATATACTGGCAGAAACCATCGTTAAAGCTTTCTACAACATTTGGATCACAAGAATTGGAACCCCCTCTAATATAGTAATAGATCGTGGAGCACAATTTGCATCTGAAATATTTACTGACATATCCAAAATCTGTGGTATTAAGCTAAATCAC
>JAJQOW010001314.1:0-54611 GCA_037975125.1 Latrodectus hesperus | reverse complement strand
CTTCTTCTTCTTCTTCTTAAGGTTGGGTTTGTATGTCATTGGGCACCTCTGCTTTTATCAGCATTTTGTACCATTAACTCCAAACCCAATGTTTCCTAGTTCCAGTTGCTCAGGTCACCCATTTTATTAATAAAGTCTGATAACCCTTTAATGGAGCCTAGGTGTAACTCTCTAGTATGGATGATGCCTAAAGAAGTTAATCTAGGGAGGGCAAGAGCCTCGCATTCATAAATGATATGCTCTGCCGTTTCCTCTTGCGTTTGACATTTCCAGCAGATTGGGTCTTGCTGAAACAGTCCCATCTGGTCTGAAAGTCAGTCATGCTAGGGATAGCTTCCTGGCTTTCACCAGAAGATGGTTTGGAGGTCATTTCTACCTCAAGTAAAAGATTCATTACTGCCCCTTTACAAGATTGCCTCGGAGTTCCCTTGTCTTTTTCAGCAAGGTCTACTTCAGAGGCATCACCTGCAAATGCAGAAAGATTTGTAATTTCTTGTGTCTTTTCAGCCACAAGATAACAATTAATAAGCTCAGGTAATATAAGTTCACCCAGCATTGCCTGAGATACTGGGCAAGGCAAATTACTCTAGAAGTTTGCCAGGAAACTAGAGGCTCCGTTAAGACACCAATACCGCGGTGCCAATTAGCCCTAGGCACGGATCGCATAACACCAGGGTTTACGGGAGCTGGTTCGCGGCCTCTTATTCTATATTCAAGGCTATCCTGTCATTCCTACAGGACGTTCGGCGATCCACCACCTGCCGACGCGCCTGGTGGCTAGCTCAAGCCCCAGAGGGGTACGCATACCCCCTGGTTCCAGGTTATAATTAGTTTGCAGCTGCTGTAAGAGCTTCGAGTCGTGCTGGGCTTGATATTCCCTTCTCTTTGTTCATGGAATCACAAAAACAGATGCATTAATGATAACTTTGATTTTTCCACAACACGGCGATGCAAGCTATAATGAGTTACAGCCAAAATATCTTCCATCGCTTTGTTAGCTTAGAGAAGAAGATATAACTAGTTAATGATATCTATATCTCTTGAATGATTTCAAAATTTCGAAATATTTAAAAAATTCTTGGCAGAAAACTTTGAAGGAATTACTTGTATTTTTCATAATGAGACATTTAATAAATTTCAATAGTTTTATTTGTAAACACTGTATATGATTTTATAATTTAAAGTTTGACATTTTTCTTAAGCTTCTAATGTTCTCAGAATGTAAAATCTGTGTTGCCTTATAGATTAGACACCTGCCTCTGAATAAAAAAATACCATATTCATGTTCTTTCGCGCAGATATAAATAGTAATTAGAGGGATCGTAGTTGCCTCGTGGTAGAACCATAGTTTTTCTCAGAGAAGGATTTTAGGTTCGATAATAGCACAGTTGGAAAACTGAAGATGAATACTATGTATTAATGATGTTCTCAGAAAGACTGCATAGTAGACTGTAAAAAGAGTTCGATGCTGGTGTAAATTCGCAAGCAACTACTTCGACAGACTTGCTTGCAAAATTCAGAAACGCAATTCAGTATGCACCTCTGTCGAAAGAGTGATTTGGGAGATCGAACTTGGGATCATATGTTCTGAAGAGCATAACCCTACCATTTAATTGTGGTAAGGTCTATGGACGATAGATTTCGTGCTTCATCTTTCTACAAAAAAGTCTAGGGGATTGGGAATTATAGAGATTAGTTTAACACATCCACTTTTAATAACAAAACTTCTAAGATGTAAAGATTGTATTAAAAATAAATTATATATATATATATATATATATATATATATATATATATATATATATATATATATATATATATATATATATATATATATATATAAATTTTGCAGTTAGACAGTCGATTATGAAGTATAAACATTTCAATCAAAATGAGGAAATGACAGTATATGACTTTGTGACATATCCAACATCATATGTTAGTTATATTGTTATTGCCGATAAGGACCGTATAGGCCGTATAAGGACGAAAGATTTTGATTATATTAGGATTGGGGTATTCTTATCTTTCAAGCTTGAGAAACATAGATAGCAATTAAGAAACGTTGATTTGTATAAGAAAGGGAACTAACTACTACCACTGCTAAACTCAAGGGCACGACAGCTCACAGAGTCCATATCTGTGTTTCCGACCGAGGGCTCTGGGGTATCGGTTAAGTGGTCAGCCTAACGTGAAACTCCCAGTGTTTGGTTCTCAGTTTATCGACCCACTGAAGGGATGAAAGGCTGAGTGCCCAGTCCGAGGATCGAACCGAGGACCTGTGCCGTGGGAGCGCTACCACTATACTACCGAACTAAAAAATGGAAGTAGTGCTATAAAATGAAAGAAAATCTTCCCTATATGCCACTTTAAGCTTAATGTGAATGTAATAGCCAATATACCATGCAATAAGTTTGCATGGAAATTTAAAATGGGCTAGATTACTTTATGGGGTCCAAATAACTGTTGCTATTGTAAAGTATGTATATGTATTTTCTTTACACCTTCTCCATTTAGAATGGTAAAGAAAAAATGTCTCAGAAGCATCACCGCGTGTTCTTAAAGGATGCATAGGTGCTTATTAAAATGAGGATTCACAGATTTGAGAGAGGCATGAAATCCTCGTCAACCGCTACTTGTTCATCCCCATTGTAAACATAAAAGATTCAGAGATATGTAAATGGGTGAAAAAAAGCGCCAACATCTGCCTGTGAGTCATCATTGGCTGCAGCTCAGCTAACGGATTAGAACACATCGTCGCTGGTGTTGATGGAAAGAAGACGACGCAGTATTGGCCATTTTCTCTTTTATTATGATGTAACTACTACACGAAGAGAATACGATGTTTTTCTGACGCTATTTATAAAATGTGATTGATCTCATTTCTCTTTTTCAATTCCTACTATTAATTCATACTCTTCTTATATAAATTTCTTCCAAAATTTCAATTGTTAATAAAATACTTTTTATTCATCCACTCAAATTTAAATGCATTTTTAAACTTCTAGTGGGTGACACTTTAAAATATACAAAATTTTCAAATATTAATTTATTAAAAATTTAATTAATTAATTTTATAGTTTTATATGGGAAAAAAATAATATTTTTCTTTGTTGATTTAAGTAAGAATTGACTTAATAAAATTTTCACATTACTTTTTATTATTAACACTAGGTTTACGACATTTCTTAAACACATTTTTCTAAAAAATGCGTCCATTTGACTCTGTAATGTCTCACCATCGGCACTTCCAATTTTAAGAGCCAATGTTTTTTTTTTTTTTTTTTTTTTTTTTTTTTTTTTTGATACTGAGACTTTTGTTGTACGCGAAGCAGGCGCGAGAGATTGTAGCGAACCCAGATATGACTCCTTTGTAAATTTTGTTCTTTTTTTAATTAAATGTGTATGTTTCAAAATTAGAGTCATTAGTTTGTTTCATAACAAACTTATGTTTTTGGTGGTAGCGGTTTGATGCTTTTATAATGCTTTGCATTAGCATCCACTATGGAAATTAATTATGTGCACTATAATGGATTACGTGCCGAAATGTTGGAATACAGGTAGGCCATTTTGATCAATCTTTCTCTGGCTACAATTGAAAATAAATAGTTTGGAATGTTATATAAATTTATAGAATATTTAGTTCCAATCTTATTTACGTGGTTTTTCATGTTATATCAATTAATTTTGTTTATAAGTTTGTAAATGGTGTATTCCATATTACAAAAGTTAATTTCTGTATTTCGTGTATTCGAATTTACAGTGTAATATTTTTTATAAGAAAAGTGTATCTTATTATAAATTTGTATTTCATAATTTTTATGTGGTTGATGTATTTCAATTCACGTAGGAATATGTTAAAATAACTATATTGTTTCAGATTAATGTGTAAAATTGAAAGTACACTTATATTCGTAATTTTTTTAATGTTGCACTGATATAGAAAGTAGATTTTATGAAAGTAATATATACTTTAGAAAGGTTTTAATTTCGTTATGTGAAAACGAAAGTACATGATTACAAATAGGTTTGAATTTAAAGTAATGTGAGATTTATTGATGTGCTTTTGATTTTTGTTTGCAAAGTATCAAACTGATTTATTTGATATTTAAAAACGCATATGTTTATTTTCATTGATAAAGATATTTTCTTAATGTTTAAAATATCGTATGTTATTATCATTTTGATGTCATCTATGATTAACTAACTAAATTTATTGATTTGAAATCGAAAGATGATTTCTGATTTAGATTAGTTAAAGCTTTTAATTTATATTGTTGTTAAGAATTGTTGTGTTCTATATTTTGAATTAAATAAGGATTCAAAAATAATATAATTTCATTTTCTGTTTTAATATAGTAGTATTATCTCATTTCTCTTTTTCAATTCCTACTATTAATTCATACTCTTCCTATATAAATTTCTTCCAAAATTTCAATTGTTAATAAAATACTTTTTATTCATTTACTCAAATTTAAATGCATTTTTAAACTCCTAGTAGGTGACACTTTAAAATATACAAAATTTTCAAATATTAATTTATTAAAAATTTAATTAATTAATTTTATATAGTTTTATATGGGAAAAAATAATATTTTTCTTTGTTGATTTAAGTAAGAATTGACTTAATAAAATTTTCACATTACTTTTTATTATTAACACTAGGTTTACGACATTTCTTAAACACAAGTTTCTAAAAAATGCATCCATTTGACACATGAACAAATTACAAATATTGAATGTACATAAAACTGAACGAAAGAGTTACACTTACTGAATACCTTATGAAACACGTTCCATTGTACACGGGAACGAATTAGATCTACTGAATGTACGTATAATTGAATGAAATAATTACAGGTACTAAATTATATACTTTTAAAATTTAGAATGATTTTTACATTTTACAATTCATTTCGCATACATTTGCACAGTGTATCAATTGTGTTCTTATAAAATTAAATTAAATTATTTTATTGACCTTTGAGCATTCTACTAAAAAAGTTCTCGGTAGACCGTTATTTCAGACAGCTTCTTCTTCTTTAACAGCGTTACAACCTATTAGAGGCCTTAGCTGCCTCGCTAGCACCCCTTTTCCAGCCCAGTCTGTCCAGAGCGACACTTTGCCAGTTCCTAACTTTCAGTGTCTTGAGGTCATTTTCAGTGGTCAGCGAGCCATCTTGTGGGTGGTCTTCCTCGGGTACGGGATCCTTCGGGGTTATTTCAGACAGCTTATTCTTCTTTAATAGCGTTACAACCTATTAGAGGTCTTAGCTGCCTCTCTAGCACCCCTTTTCCAGCCCAATCTGTCCAGAGCGACACTTTGCCAGTTCCTAACTTTCAGTATCTTGAGGTCATTTTCAGTGTCAGCGAGCCATCTTGTGGGTGGTCTTCCTCGGGCACGGGATCCTTCGGGGTTATTTCAGACAGCTTATTCTTCTTTAATAGCGTTACAACCAATTAGAGGTCTTAGCTGCCACTCTAGCACCCTTTTCCAGCCCAATCTGTCCAGAGCGACACTTTGCCAGTTCCTAACTTTCAGAATCTTGAGGTCATTTTCAGTGTCAGCGAGCCATCTTGTGGGTGGTCTTCCTCAGGCACGGGATCCTTCGGGGTTATTTCAGACAGCTTATTCTTCTTTAATAGAGTTACAACCAATTAGAGGTCTTAGCTGCCACTCTAGCACCACTTTTCCAGCCCAATCTGTCCAGAGCGACACTTTGCCAGTTCCTAACTTTCAGTATCTTGAGGTCATTTTCAGTGTCAGCGAGCCATCTTGTGGGTGGTCTTCCTCGGGCACGGGATCCTTCGGGGTTATTTCAGACAGCTTATTCTTCTTTAATAGCGTTACAACCAATTAGAGGTCTTAGCTGCCACTCTAGCACCCCTTTTCCAGCCCAATCTGTCCAGAGCGACACTTTGCCAGTTCCTAACTTTCAGTATCTTGAGGTCATTTTCAGTGTCAGCGAGCCATCTTGTGGGTGGTCTTCCTCGGGCACGGGATCCTTCGGGGTTATTTCAGACAGCTTATTCTTCTTTAATAGCGTTACAACCAATTAGAGGTCTTAGCTGCCACTCTAGCACCCCTTTTCCAGCCCAGTCTGTCCAGAGCGACACTTTGCCAGTTCCTAACTTTCAGTATCTTGAGGTCATTTTCAGTGGTCAGCGAGCCATCTTGTGGGTGGTCTTCCTCGGGCACGGGATCCTTCGGGGTTATTTCAGACAGCTTATTTTTCTTTAATAGCGTTACAACCAGTTAGAGGTCTTAGCTGCCACTCTAGCACCACTTTTCCAGCCCAATCTGTCCAGAGCGACACTTTGCCAGTTCCTAACTTTCAGAATCTTGAGGTCATTTTCAGTGTCAGCGAGCCATCTTGTGGGTGGTCTTCCTCGGGTACGGGATCCTTCGGGGTTATTTCAGACAGCTTCTTCTTCTTTAATAGCGTTACAACCTATTAGAGGCCTTAGCTGCCTATACAGCACCCCTTTTCCAGCCCTGTCTATCCAGAGCGACACTCTGCCAGTTCCTAACTTTCAGTATCTTGAGGTCATTTTCAGTGTCAGCGAGCCATCTTGTGGGTGGTCTTCCTCGGGTACGGGATCCTTCGGGGTTATTTCAGACAGCTTATTCTTCTTTAATAGCGTTACAACCTATTAGAGGTTTTAGCTGCCTCTCTAGCACCACTTTTCCAGCCCTGTCTGTCCAGAGCGTCACTTTGCCAGTTCCTAACTTTCAGTATCTTGAGGTCATTTTCACTGTCAGCGAGCCATCTTGTGGGTGGTCTTCCTCGGGCACGGGATCCTTCGGGGTTATTTCAGACAGCTTCTGCAGCGAATAAACGTGTAATAAAACTGTTTTTAGAATGATTTGATTTATTTATTAAATGAACTGTTTTATAAGTTACATTTGTATAAGTTTTTATATAAAAACGTTCTTCATTTGATTTTAATTGAACGCATGCATTTCGTTCATGACTTAGTTTTTCCTTAATATTCGATTTCAACCCCCTTTAAGAGAAAAATTATACATGAATCCTATTTGTTCATAACGCGTTATATGAGGTGACACGAGGGCGTTAATTGAGAAAACTCGTGCAACGCGTTTTCATAAAACTCAACTAATATACCGTATTATAGGAGGCACTACTGTATTCATTTATGATTTTTATAAAATTCAACTGAATGACGGTCTGACATTTTTAGTAAAACATTTTCTGAAATTTTAAGTAGTTTTAAAGTAATATTTTTTGTAAATAACATTTCTAGTAAAACTAATTTGCTAAACACGTCATTTACAATATGCTCGCATCATATTGACGCATATTCATGGATAGATAGGTATAATACCACATAGAGAATTTCAGTATTTCAAAATTTTAGAAGAAAAATTGATTTCGCTCCTTGTATATCGCATTCAGTGGATTAAAGTCAATAAAAGAGATAATAAAAAAGGATGATCGCGGTGTTTTCTCTCTTTTTATTCAGTGACGATCAATTTGAATTTATTAAAGTTTTGAAATGTGTCAAAATGGCGCTACCCCTATATTTATAGTTAGACTGAAATATATTTTCTACATTTTTTTGTTGTAAAGGTAACTTTCAACAAAGACATGGAGTGATAGATTCATGTTGCATTAAGAAACGTTTGAGTTACATTTTCCTAATTAAAAAAAGCTAAGATTACTGTTTTCTTAATTTTTAAAAATTAAAAAAGTAATCTTGATTTTTTTTAGTTAAGAAAAATTCTTAATTTAATAAACTTTCGAAATAATTTTCACTTTCTTTATTAAAAAAACATAAAAACTTTTAATTTGTTGGTGATTTTTAGTGACAGAAACAATTGTGGAAAGACCAAGAAAATTAAGAAACATTGTTCTTACTTTACCTTCTACGATTTTAAATATTAAATTGTAACTTAATAGCATTATAAGGTTTTATATTATTTATATTTTATAGCTTGTCATGATACTATATTACAGGAACATGCATAGATCTAAACTTGTTCAAAAACTTTCTCTAAGACAGAAAAGTTGTAATTACATGAAAGGTTATTACATGAACATGCTTTATTTTACATTTATTTTACTGTTCACACATGGTAATTTTTATCAATGAATTTTTACATATTATATTATTACTGATTTTTTTTATATTCGCTACATAAAATTAACGCATTATTATTGTAGTTTATATATGAAAAATGGAATAATTCATTCAACAAAAATGTCTCTCATAAGAGAATCAATAGTTTAATAATATACACCAATTTATATCGGAGTATAATCGAAAGCAAACTTTCGACAACTTAAGAAGTAACGATAATTTTTTTTTTTGTCTGAACATAAAAGAAAGTTTTGTAGTTAAATTTTATAAGTTTTCTCATAAAAAATATTTACTGTCATAAATAAATACCTTTAAAAAAATTCCAAGCTTGAAAAACTGAACTAAAAACATTTCTTTATGTGTTCTGGCGAGCGAAAAGAAAAATGTCAAAATCTACGACTCTGTAAAAATATTTTATCGCCAACACTCTGAAGCAGCAGAAAATAGCTGAAATCATTGAATTCCATCGGCGGCTTGGCGAACTTTAAGCCATAAAAAAGCACACTCCGAAAGTTTTTAAATGTCCTTTCCTTCTGTGTAACTTTACTCAGAAAAGGATACCACATGATATGGTAATGAAGGGTCCACCAAAAAAAGAGAAAGTTCCACTTCCGGATTTGGCAACACACGAATAGAATTTAATTTCGAAGTTCTTTCTCTTCCAAACCATAGGCAGACGATAACTTGACGGAAAGTGGGGATTTAGAAAAGTAGTCTTCAAAGCAAGTTCGGCGAAGAATTTGCTGAGAAAGAATTGAAACTGAAAATCCAGATGCTATTGTTGTGGAAAGGGAATTTCGAGTGATTTCAGTAAACTTGGCGACTTTTCTGAAGCTGACTAGTATTTCTTCTCATTTTTCTTTATTTCGTATAAGGTAAAAGTAGAGTAATATGTGTAAATTTTTAAAGAGAGACTATGTTGAATAATTTGCTCTAATAATGTGTTAATACAATAATACCATAGATTTCAAATCAATGTAAGTATGTACATGCATTGAAAAGTTTGAAGGCAAAACAGGCACACTGCAATCCAACGCAAAAATCTCAACAAATTCATTAACAAAAAAGCATTGGCATAAATAAAATAAAAAATAGTAATAAACAGATTTTTAGACAGAAATATGAGAGGCTATATGAATTACTCCTTGTGTAATGTTAATCTTGTGTGTTAACTGCATTATGAAGGATTAACAGTTGACAAATATTACAAATTACCATTTAAAATCATAAAACTAACTGACAAATATTTTCGGTATTTTTCTATTTCACCGGCGCAAATTAACGCAAAATTAAGTTGCAAATTAACGCAAAATTAAGTTGCCAATTGGCGACAATACACAGTATACACATAACAAATTTTGAATAATGTTGTTTTACATAAAAATTTTTAAATTTATTTATTTAATTGTTGTTTTCGTGTTCACGATATGCGGGGAATGATGGGTGGCAGAGCCTCAATATATTTACTTATTATATTAGATTACAATTTATTGGGTGATGCATATTTTAGAATCTTATTATTTTTTAAAATATTTTTATGTGAATTTGTTACGATTATTATTTTTAAAATCCTATTTTTTTCTAGAAAGATTTAATGAAATTATTAAATTTGTATATATAGAAACATAGTAGCATAAAATTATGAAATAAAAAAAAATGAAGAGTTGAAATAAAGTCGTTGACAGTAAAAGACCGTCACATATTTTGGAAACGAAGCAGTTAAAGGTTACCAGCGGAAATATTCCCTCTAGCGGCGGTTGTATCAATTTTGGCGACTTTATCGCCTGCCCCGGCGAAATGGAAAAGTACCATATTTTCTCATATTAGAATAGACAATTAGTGGAAGTGCATTACACAGCGTGGCTCTCTCTTAACATTTTATTTTATCTATTTCAAATAATTTCATACATTTAAAATACGTAATTCCAAATGTGATTTCATGATTGAATGCACGTGACAAAAGGTAATCTATATTAAAATAAAATTTTCATTCTGTTTTCCCCAATGAAGATTTGTCTTGGGTCAACCGCATGGAATGGAATGAAACATATCAAGAAGTTGTTTCGAATAACTTAAAACACAAGGAATGTTTTTCTTCGAAATTTTTAAATTTTTATTAAAAGCTTTGTTATAATTTGAAATGTAGTGAATGATGGTTTGAATTCACTGTAATGCCAAGATCTATCCATCTACCTTTGAGGTAACGTTTTCTTAAAAATTAATTTTCTTTTATCAAGTTATAAACATTATGATGTGAAAACATAAAATTAGTTAATAGTTTTAGTTAAATATAGCATACATTTTGGTGAAACTGGTTATTTTATAGCAGAGAGTTTTCTTTACTGAAATATTAACAAAACGGCAAGAGCACACTAAAGAAAATTGTAATGCATACATTTAAATTTAATTTGAGCATAAGATCCTATCTTCGAAATGAAGCAAAAACTGAGAAAAACATTAAGCGATAAAGAAAATAGGGTTAAAAATAAACAGCAATATGGAATATATGATATTTTACTGAACATTCCCTTCTGCAAATGAAAAAGTTTTTCATATATATTCAAAATTCTGCTTCATTTCAAAGAGAATAGTGGTTAAAATAGGAAAAATATTTCATACAATGTTCACCTATTCCTTAAGATATCGTTTTAACCCGTGTGTTTGGAGATTTTGTGAAAAACACACAAAACTCTGATAAAATCGCTTTTAAAGTCATAGTTTCGCTTGTGATAGCGCCGATGTCGCCATTTATTTCTGATTGTACTAACAAAATAACAGCCTCATACTTATGGCCTATCCATGAGCACATTATAGAAAAACATATAAATTTAAAAAAATATTAAAAAATAAAATACTGCTTTTCTTTACCACTTAAGGTTTTAAAAAATGCAACTTTTTGTGCCGTGTTTCAAAAGATTCGAAATATTATTGAACTTGGCATACTATAGTACAAAAAGTTATCTTGAAAACTGGAAACTTTTGAGTACTAGTTTCACAAAAATAAAAATAAAAATTACTCTTGTAATCGAAAATCAACTTTTCTACATAGGTGGGTGGATACCTTGATTGAAGCGATATAAAACCATTTTAGAACTTCGCTTGCCCTAGAAACGAAAGAGAATGTCGTTTTTTTGTTCTCTTAAAATTGTCATCTATGTATTAATACTTGGTAGTAGTAGAAATATGACAGAAACAGTTTTGAAGCTTTATGCTTGTAGGCTTATAATCACTTGGACTAGCGAGAAAATAGATATTTCGCTGGATTATTTTCTATTTTTCCTCAGTTAAATTTTAAAAAATAACGATATTTACATTTTCTTCGGTATGGAATTGAATTTTGTCGATTTAGATGCTCCTTTTTGCCTACTACAGACAAGGTATTTCGATTTTCCCAATACGCCACCAATCCGAAATGCACTAAAAACGCAAATGAGAAGACTTCTGAAATTAATATTTAAAAACTTCGCAAATAAATGGAACTTTCAACTCTCCATGCATTATTTGACTTGTTTTAAGTGACGTGTAGAGGTCAAATCTCATTTTATGGTGCAAATCAGTAAGTATATATATATATATATATATATATATATATATATATATATATATATATATATATATATATATATATATATATATATATATATATATATAGATATAGATGATCCTCGGATTGTTACTACCTTAAGGTTTAAGGTTTCTTGAAACTCCAGTGGCTCAGTAGTTTCAAGTTGCATCCTGTAAAGATCAGCAAAGTGAAGCATCATTTGCCGCGGGCAGTGATTAGGAGGGTGACCACGTACGCTTCCTCATTGGGTTGCTGGAGCTCAGTGGGTTGGGGACGTGTCCACGTTAATATGTGATGTCCAAAGTCCTTCCGCTATTGTGACGTGGATGTGGAGAGGAGGGTGCCAGCTCAGATGTGACCTCGTCCCCCGACCGTGATTCAAAATTGCGAGGCACTTGGTGATGGGCGAGTATTCCAAAACCCGTTAACCTTAAGATACAGTCTGGGGATCACCTGCACCACTATGCATGTACCTTAAGGTTTACGGGTTTCAAACACTCGCCCATCATCAAATACCTCGTCATTTTGATCCACGGTTATGTAAAGGTCACACCTGAGCTGGCACCCTCCTTTTCACATCCATGCCACACCAGTGGAAGATGGCTTGGACTCTCAAATGCGGATACTTACCTATCGACGGTGGTCCAGCAAACCAGTGAGGAAGAATGTGATCACCTTTCCAATCACTTTCTGTGGCAAATAATACTTCACTTTGCCGATCTTAAAAATCTGTGGCGTGAAACAATTGGAGCTCAACATTAGAAAATGGAGAATTTTAAATTGCATAATGTTCTCCAAAATGGAATGTTCTGATATGTCCGGACCAAGCTTGAATTCTCCATTTAAAGATGTCTGGAAACACAATGAAATTTTCTTACGTGAGTCACTTAATGACAAATGAAATCACTGACGATGATCTAGCCAAGTTAGCAGCCGAGTGGTTAGTGCTTTTGCAACAGTTTGGGGATTCGATTCCCTCTTCGAACTTGGATGATCTGTAGTGGTTCGAAATCCAAAAAAAATGGATCTCGTTCTAATTAGGCTGGTGTAAGGAAACGAACTGTAGAGCAACAAGCAAAGCAACCCATCTCACAATATATTGTTCCTGTAAATGTATTTTACGAGATGATGGGGTTGTTTTAAAATCTGCAAATCTAATCTTCTGCGAATGTCAACACTCAGGAGATATCAATGCGAAAATATTATTAGAATGTCTATGCAAAATTATTATTGTTATATTGATACTAACGTACAAACCTAAATGAGTGAAGAAACTGAGTAATAAAAATGTCTTTATTACAAAAATGTTAGCTTAATTTTTTTTTAAATTTTATAATTAATTCATAAATTGAAATATTTATTTAAAATGAAGTTAAAAATCTTTTAATCAATAACAGTCATTCTTTTATAACTTTTCTTATTCAGGAAGAGATATGTTTACAATTGAATTATAATTTAGGTAGTCTAAGCAGACGATATTTCATTAATGAAAACACTTATTAAAATGAAGACAAAACAATTACTAAAACAGCACATATTGAAAAATAAATAATACACAACATTTTCTAATTTTCAATTACCAGGTTTTCAATTATGACTTGTCAGTCTCAAGTCTAGAACAAATAATTGACCCACTTTAAAACGCTTGGTAAACTCTTTTATTCTTTCTCCATATGAAACCAGAATTAAAACAGGAAAAACTCTACAAAGAAGCAGGCAGTGAAATATAGCCACTGGAGAATCAATCTTTCATTTTAAATAAAGGCTTCTTTTCATAGCGAATATTTAAACCTGACAACAGCTTCTCCTTCTTATCTACACCTCTTTGAAAAAGTACTTTATTTCGTCTTATCCTGAGTACATTTCCGATTTTTTTTCCCTTTATAGACCATTTCCCCCTTTTTATCCCTTTTTTTTACACGAAACATTTCTTTGTGTTCTCTTGAGATCTCCCATTCGACTCGAGTAAACTAGAAGGCGTGACTTGCTAAGAATGATTTGATTGAAAAGTAAAAATCCCTATTGTGCGGGATGAAAGTGGGTCACAATCACGATTGATGCCCTCGTAATGGTTTCCCTTTAAATATTAAACCTTAATCAATGAGGTTTGATGTGAGTCCAGGGAATTTCCTCACTCTGCAGCCATTGTTGGAAGTGGAGAGTACTCTTCCTCAAGTGTGAGCTGTGCAGTGGTATAATGCGAATGGATACATCCTTCCTGTACCGAGTACCCAGATTACTTTTTGATTTCAGTACTGAACTTCCCCTAAAACTTTCGATTAGTTAGGGAAAAAATCCCCACACACTGAGCTGAGTGTTGGAAAGTTGAGGTTTAAAACTGAAATGTGGATTAAGTTATTCATGAAGTGATTCAGAATTAGCTGAATTCGTGGCGATGGGGATTTCTTTTTGCTGTGGTTTTATTCTTATGCAGTTAACTGCATGCATAAATACACCGAAAAAATAAATAAGCTTTATTTTTTAACTCTCACATCATCGTGTGTAAAAATATTTGTACTCATATTCTCTTTCAGAGCAATTAAACTATAACATCCTGCTTTCTTACATTTTCTACGATCACTCCATAAAATAATTATTTAAATTTAAGTAAAAATGAAACTTTCGCTAGCTGTGTAATTTCAAAGAAATTTATATTCACTTAATCATAGTAAATTTTAGTAATAATAATAATAATATAAATATTTTGCATGATAAAAGTCAGAATTTTTCTTTACGTGAGATTCTTGTAAATGCAGAACATTTAAATATTTAGCATAAAATGGTTGTTTCTTTCTTTCCATTTTTGAGACTATGGTTAAATCACATTATTACAATTCTCATTGGTTTGTTGTCTGACGTCATGGGTATTTTAATTTCATGACGTCTGATGACTTTTCAGTTAGGTCATATTATATTGAGACGGCGTTGTATAACTTAATGGAACACCGACCCACCCGAAGGTATGCGGTGAGTGAACGTCGTTGCGTATTCCAGTCAAGAGGTGCACCACAAGGCCGAAGCCAAGGTTCAGGTGGTCGCAAAGGTTAAATGACTGAAAGAACTCCCAGCAAGTGGTAGGGTGACCCAAACCACTATAAATAAAGGCTCAAAGTGATGGGGCGAGAGAGACGTTCATTGGAACTCGCTCTGACTGGAAGATGGGGGCCAATTTGGCCTATAAAACTTAAAAAAACAGACAAGGTTACAAAACAGTATGATACAAGATAAAATAAAAACAAGGTTACAATACAGTATGATACCAGATTAAATACAGATAAGAAATTTTACATATGTACAGAGAACAGAAAAGGTGGAGTCAGCCAGTGAATTGGTAGTGCATCTCTTGCAGTAGGATCTCCTGGATCCCCTTCCGGAATCCTTTGTTGGAGAGGAATTGTGGGGCTCTGGCAGAACTTAGGAAGTGGAGTGTCCTGACATCAGTGTAGTGTTCACAGTCGAATATGAGGTGATTGACGTCTTGGGTCTCTCCATGATGTGGGCAGATGTCATCTTGTCCATGGAATCGTCTTCTGTAGGTTCCAAAGGAACCATGACCAGTGAGGAACTGGTTGAAGTAGAAGTCTGCAGAGATTCTTTTTCTAGATACTTTAGGAAAAAATGAGTAGAGTCTCCTGGTCTTGGTGGAGCACTCCCAGTGATGTTGCCATCTGTGCAGTTCGTCTATATTGGTAAGGGTGATAAGCTGTTGCCTGCTGAGTCGGACTGTGATTCCAATATCCTCATTTGTGGTTGCGTCTTTGGCGGCTTTATCCGCTTCCTCATTGAAACGGATGCCCAGATGTGTTTTTACCCAGTGAAAGGTAAAAGTTTGGGGGGTGTTCGTGAGAATCTCCCTAATGTCACTGATGACGTCACTATTGATGACTGTAGCAGAGAGAGCCGAAAGCACAGATTTAGAGTCTGTGTGGATGTGGCAGACCGGAACATTATGTTCCAGAACGTATTTCATGGTAAGAAGAATGGCAGAAGCTTCTGCTTCGAATACCGTTGCGTCATCATTCAGTCGGACTTTGGTGCTCCAGATCACAACTTCGTTGCAAAGAATAATGGAGGCACATCCTACTCTGTTGACAATCTTGGTGCCATCGGTGTAGGCAAAATGGTCAAGATGGTTAGGAATGGGCGACCATTCCACTTGAGACGGCGTTGTATATCTGATTTGTCGAAGAATCTGTTGCTTGCCTTCCAATCGTATTCTTCGAACGGTAGCAAAATGGCGAAAAGTTCAACATCGAATGTATGAGTGTCGTCGGTGAAAAAATACATTCATGATTTTTACCAGTAATAAAGAATTATTTTTTAATCATGATTTTTTTTCCGATTATAAAAGTACAGCCATAAAAAATAGCTATTGTTTTAAATAATCAGTTTTCAAATTTTCATATCTATAGCGGTATTGCTTAAAAAATATAACACGTTGAAAATGGAACAGAAAAGATATCCAAAATGAAAAAGACAAGACAAAACATTATGATTAGTTTAAGTCAGCAATTTAAATTTTTATACATTTTATGGTACTTTTTCTCCTTAAATAATATGTATAGTATATTTTCTTCTTATAATCGTAAATTATCGGAAATTTATAATAATTTAGTAATTAATTGCAATGAATCTAACTGAAAACAATTAGAAGTGTATCTATACAAAACTAATGACTGCAGAAATTAATAAATATTTTCCATACATATTATACTTGGCATTTTGCCTTATAACTATTACCCAACTTTTAATATATCAAGAAAAATTTATAATCATATATACAATGTTTTCCTAATTTTATCTCATTTGTATTTTTATGCTACTGTATTTTCAGTAATAAATACGTCTTTTCCATGTATGATGCATGACAGTTACAGAAATATAAACTTTTAATGGCTTCATGTTATACAGATCGTTAAGCATGTTTTAATACAACTCAACTTACTATTGTTTAAACTATATTATTACTTAAGTAATAAATAGAGAAAAATATAACCAGCATTTCGAAACAAAATGTATTGGAACAAATCCAAACTTAATTAAGAAACGGAAAACAGCAGTACTTGGTTTTTTTAAATGTTAATTACAAAAAAAGTGGGGGCATTAATTGAAACCATTTGTGTTCCACAGTAAAAAAACTTCCTTTTGAAAATGTTTGTTGTTGAATTAACTGTAAACTGCAACAATAGAACAATGGTTGAATTGGTAAATGGAATAAAAACACACATAAGGCGGTTAGGCAGCACAAACGATTTTGAATCGATTGAAAAATAAAACAAAAAAAAAGGATCTTTAGTAAATAAAAGTACATTATTTTACTTTAAACTTTGGTTTTACATCAGTTCAGTTATATTATGTCAAAAGTTAAGTATTTTTCCTTAACCAAAAATAAAAAAAAATGAATATCGGAAACAAATGATGCATAAAGCTATTTTTTTATTTTTATGCATTGCATGCCACGTGACAGTTATCATTTAAAAGCATAGAATTTTTAGACTGTCCATAAGAATAGGGAATATATATATGTGCTTTATCAACGTAAGAAAGCATAAAATTTTAAAATAAAAGTCATTAATATCGCATTAAGTATACGATCTCAGAGACAACATTAAAATTGAAAAAATGATACCTGAACTCATAGAGGACATTTTAAGCTTTTGAAAGTTCCCCCCCCCCTCCCTGTGCCCCCCACAGCACTTAAATAATAAAAAAGGAAATAAAATTAATAAACTTTTTATGAATTATTCTATATCAAAATGCACTTCTCTAAGATGAATGAGCTTACTAGATAGGAATATTTTTAGTAAGAAATTGCATAAAGTTGTCGGATGGATGCATTTGTCGGATAAAAATAATTCTCTTAATCATTTTATCTTTACGACTGGGCGTTCTAAATGAGAACAAACATTCATTGTTTTGTTTGTGTGTTACACGTTCCCACCAACCTGTGGTGAACGAATGTGCAGTATTCGATTCGCACTACAGAACTGCATGTACGTAACTCTCCTTCTAGAACGAACTTTTCTTTCCGCAGATGATTCCTGTGCTTATTATAATTTTATGTAAATATTTATTGTCACCAACCAATCAGAAGATATTTTTACCTGTATATATAGCCTGTTGGTTTTCACTCGCCAGACAGGCAGAGTCACTTCAATGGTGACCCGGACGTGGAAAAATGACGCACAGGTGAAAATCTTATTTCAATATACCTTTTTGTGCGAATTTTTTCGTTAAAATTTCTTTTCGGTTGACTACCACTATTTTCTTATACGTAACATGTCTAAGTATTTTTCATATTACTTAGTTTTTCTGCTTTTTACATTTTTTGTCCATTGCTATTACTTATTCTGTTACATTATGACTGCTCAGGAAAAGTCAGCAATTTCTGTTACGGATGGAAATTTTCCGCAGCCGGAACTTTCCCGTATCGCTTTTCGTCCACCGCCATTTTGGAAACAAAATCCCAAGTTGTGGTTTTGTCCACTGTAATCTTCGTTTACCATATCTGGTATTACAGCTAATGTCACTAAATTTCTAAGTGTTGTTTCTGCTTTAGACTCAGACGTTCTCCAAAGTGTGGCGGACATAATTAAAGTTTCGTCAGAAAGCTGAGAAAACCTCTCCTAGACAGCTGAGGCACTTGGAATTCATTAGTCAGTTTTCGACTGATATCCGTCATGTCTCCGGTAGCGAAAATTGCGTAGCCGACGCTCTTTCTAGAATTCATGCTTTTTCATTTCCTACCACAATCGATTATGAAGAAATGGCTAAAGAACAGTCTCATGATATCTCCTTACAAGATTTTCTTAAAAATAGTTCTTTGAAAATTAAATCTTTTCCTTTATCTTCAAACTCTACTTCTCTTTTTTGTGATGTGTCGACCAGTGTTGTTCGACCTATCGTTCCATTTAGCTTCACTCGAAAAGTTTTCGATGTGATGCATGGTCTGTCCCATCCGGGAGTGCGTGCCACGACCAAGCTTATTACTTCTAAGTTTCTCTGGCCAACTATCAAGACAGACTGCAAAGAATGGGTGAGAGCATACTTACCATGCCAAAAATCTAAAATTCATCGCCATACTCATTCTCCCATTGGTGATTATCCGTTACCAAGTGACCGCTTTCGTGTTGTGCATATCGACATTGTGGGGCCACTTCCGCCATCTCAGGGCTATCGTTACTGTTTAACTTGCATCGACAGATTCTCTCGATGGCCGGAAGCTTACCCTATCGACAACATTTCTGCTGAATCAGTCGCAGAAGCTTTCTATTCAGGTTGGGTATCTCGATTTGGAGCCCCTCAAATCTTGATAACAGATCAAGGCAGGCAGTTCGAAAGCGAACTTTTTTATTCTTTTTCTAAGTTATTAGGAACTGAAAAGCTGAGGACTACTGCCTACAACCCTGCTTCGAAGGGCATGGTTGAACGACTGCACCGCCAATTGAAGACTGCAATTAAGTGTACAGATCCTGCAAATTGGGTAAAAGTGCTCCCATCGATACTTCTCGGAATCCGCTGTGCAGTGAAGGAAGATCTTGGCACATCGGCAGCAGAACTGTCTACGGCTCGACACTCCGTTTGCCAGGAGAATTCATCGGGGATACAACCAGCCGTTCCGCACTGGCTGTTCCCGACTTTCTTGCTAAGCTTCGGAACCACGTCCGATTATTACGTCCAGTACCTGCTTCGAGGCATTCATCAGCAACTACTTTTATCCACAAAGACCTCAACACTACATCACACGTCTTTGTCCGACAGGATGCTGTACGCCGACCTTTGGAGCAGCCGTATGATGGTCCCTTTCTTGCTGTTCACAGAACTCCTAAGTTTTTTACATTAATGATCAAAGGAAAGAAATCTTCAATTTCTATCGATCGTCTGAAGCCAGCACATACCTTGATCGATCACTCTGCACCAACACCATCTTCAAACATTCGTCCAGTTCCGTGCACGGCCGACAACCTCACCACCACGACTCGCTCTGGACGTCGAGTCCGGTTCCGGTTCCCGTTGCCATCCCTGCAGCAACTGGACTGACGGGGGAGTACTGTGGCGAACGAATGTGCAGTATTCGATTCGCACTACAGAACTGCATGTACGTAACTCTCCTTCTAGAACGAACTTTTCTTTCCGCACATGATTCCTGTGCTTATTATAATTTTATGTAAATATTTATTGTCACCAACCAATCAGAAGATATTCTTACCTGTATATATAGCCTGTTGGTTTTCACTCGCCAGACAGGCAGAGTGAGATGGCAAGTGTGTTGCTTATCTGATTTTAGTTCGCAATAAAAGCCTATTGATTTTAATTATCCTCTATTTACTTGAGCACGCTAGTTATTCACTTCAAACCTATTTCTGAAAACGGAAAATCCTCTACAATCTACCAATTGCCTTGGTTGCTTTGATTTTCAAACGATATTTAAAACTTGTATTGATTTTTCATGCAACACATTTTTATTTGGATAATATTTTATTGAACTTTAAAATTCATCCAATCGTCTGTCCTCGATAATTCGATTCAACGTGACTATATTTGATCATAGCCAAATAAACTTGATTCTGACAAAATCATGACATCTTAACGATCAAATGCGCCTGGATCCGTACTTATACTCATTTTGATTTTGATTATTACTGTTACATGGAGCAACACTCTTTATCTTGTCAAACTGTAAATACTTTATTTACGAATCATTTCCAAGTTTGCTTACCACTCAAAATTGGCATAATGCCGGCTATTGCTAATCCGATATTTCTTCTGCATATTTAGAAAGAAACTTTTTGTTACAAGAAAATAGAATTAAATTTTTCCCCATTTGTGGCCATTAAGCACTCAATATTGATGAATACTTCGACATACATAGCTGTACAGGCAAGCCTTACAAAGCGGATTGTACCTTAAAATGATCGAATTTGGAATACTCGCCCATCACCGAGAGCCTCGTCATTTCGAACCCAGGGCTAGGGAAAATAAGGGCTGGCTCATCGCTTTGATGTATCGCATGCCGCCTTGTCACCGGAGAGGGGAAGAGCGTGACGTCACTGGGCATCAACTGGCTGGCATTCTCTATGCTAGCTTGTGTCTGATCGCAGCTTTCTCATTCATTTTGGCTTGTTTAATGTTAATGTTTTCATTTTAAGCAAGAGTATTTTTTAAAGAGGAAAACATGACATCGTGTGCTGTTGCGGTGTCATACCTTATGGAAAGAACTCGAAATAACTATAGACAAATCGTTTTTTCTTCATCCTTCAAAAGATTCAAGGAAAATATGGGTTTTCGCTGATATGCCTCATTATATCAAGTTATTGAGGAACCATTTTTTAGATAGTGGTTTAGTTTTGCGTGAGGGTACAATTATAAATTCTAGAATATTATATGAGATATTGAATAAAGATGTCGGGGAAATAAAAATTTGTCATAAACTGAAGCCCCAATTTCTAACTGTTAAAGGAAATGAAAGACAAAAGGTTACACCTGCAAAGACTTTATTTTCGGAAACTACTGCTAAAGCTATAATACATTTCACTGGAAATACTAAAGCGGCTGCATTTTTTTCATTAATCGATAATTTATTTGATATTATGAACAGCTCCATTCCAATACCTCCCAGTAACAAGTCTTTAAAAGCTGCTTTTGGAGTGCAAAAATGCTTTGATACTCAAAAAGAAACTTTAAACGCAATCAAGGAGGAAGTTTTCAATTTACGTGTATTTGGGAAAAAATCGGTTTTGCCTTTTCAGAAAGGGATAATTGTTTCAATTCATTCTCTTTATGGATTATATTTAGACTTAAAATCTATAAATGTATCATATATTTTAACAAGTAGACTTACTCAAGATGCGCTCGAAAGCCTCTTCAGCCAAATTAGAGGTCTCGGGAGATTCAATGACCATCCTTCTCCATCTGAAGTAATTATTCGCTTAAAAAAATATTGCTCGCCAATAAATTACCTAATTTGTCACCGAAAGTAAACTCTTTAGAAAATGGACCAGACGTTTATTTAACAAGTGAAATGTTAGACTCTGCATTTAATGTAAAAGAACGTCAAGAAATTATCAATTCTTTTGATTCTCAAGATGATGAAATAAATCGTGAATTCTTAATTAATCCCTTACCTTTATCTTGGGAAAATGAACTTGCCTCTTCCAATCAAAATTGTGATATATCTCCATTTGAAAAAGAAGCTATGGTTTATGTGGCAGGTTATATTGCTTATAAAATTAAAGATAATTCACTTGGAACTATATCAAGAAATTCAGTCGATATGCCCAATCATTCCGAATGGATTAATTTAATTTCTGCTGGGGGACTTACTGTTCCAACAAAAGCATGGATGGAAACTATAAAACAAATGGACATAATGTTTCGCAAATTTCATGGCGACACATTTTCTAAAGGGAAAAATGTCATAGCAACATTAATAAATGAAACAGAGTCTTCTTTTCCTACTGTAAATCGAAAGGCAATTAAACTTTTTTGTCGCTTGAGAACATTTATACGAATTAAGTATTTAAATAGAAATGCAGCGATAGTATCTTATAATAAAGCTCAACAGAAAAACAAGAAATGGGTCAATAGTCAAAAAATCAAGATAAGCTGAAGCTAATAGGTAAATATATTTTTATATTGGTTATACAATTTTAAGTTAATTTCAGTATTAATAATAATTTTTTTGGGTTTATTAAATAATAATTGCAAATTTACTAAATATTTGAGAGGCATTTGTAGTTTTTTTCACTCTGATTAAAAACAAAATGAACTTAAAAATAAAAAGTAAGTATTTTGCTTAGAAATTCCAGGCAGCTTATTCTCCTTGGATGCCTGACTACGTCATCAACGGCTATTTCCGGTGACAGTTTTGGGGAGCATTTGAGCCAGCCCTTCTCTTTCCCTAGCCCTGTTTCGAACCACTGTTAGGGGACGAAACCATACCTGAGCTGGCACCCTCCACTCCACATTTACCCAGCGGAAAGGCTTTGGACGTCTCAGATGAACGTGGACACGTTCCCAACTCACGGAGCTTCAGCAACCCATTGAGGGAGGATGTGTGGTCACCCTCACAATCATCGCCCGCGGCGGTAAATGATACTTCAGATATCAACGGTCTGCTGCGTGAAACAACTGAGCCACTTGAGCTCAATGAATTTCTTATGTAGGATGACTTGACAAATATTAATGTATGGAAGTAGGAAGTCATATTTGTCACCAAGAAAACTCAAATTGGAAGTAACTTGCGCAAATCAGTTTTGTGAGCTCTGTTAAGATCGAACTATATTGTTGAAAAGCAGAATAATATTGGTGCAAATAAGGACAGAAAACATTCAAGTGTCCATTAAAATAGCTGCAGAACAAATCATTGATAGAACTTGACATGGTGTGCAAATGCTTTTATATTTTAATGCTCATATACAAAGCAGCCGACGATAGTGATACTTACAAAGTGCATAAATGATGACATTTTGTAGCTAGTTATTTTCACAAGTTTTGAATTTGAATGTTGTTTTCGGATAAGAAGGAGAAATGTCTACCAGAGCACTTGCCTGACCTAGATCATAGTCGAATTGTAATCTATTGCGGATGAGATTTATTCCTCCTTAGTATTGCTATTTGCATTGTCAAATTTCCATGTTTGTCAGCAGAATATGATACTGATGCGTTCATAACAGCTTTGTATTACTTGATAATAGACAAAAACATTAATGTTTATTTTTAAATTCAAATATAAATTTTCTCAAGGTTTTGAAGAATTCTCTAAAAAAAATTTTCTCTTTTACTATGCGACGCCCTAGTTTCTATAGCTGTTATTCTTAACTTGTATTCAATGAACACTGCTGGTAAGCAAAACTATTTCAAATATTTTGAGAAAAAAGTATTTGTAGATAGCACTCGGCTATTAGGGTTTTCACCCCTTATTAACACAAGGGTAGAAATGATGGCAACTTATGTAGAGGGGTACCCAGTGGGGGTGCCGTCGCATTTGTTGTCATCAGATATGGTAAGTTTTTGTAATCTAGAAGTAGGCACCAAGCAGAAGCCCCAGACTTGGCTTACCACCGCCTGAAGGTATCATTTTATGTGGAGGACATTGTGACCACGACCTACTTAACATAACCCGGCCACCATCAGCAAACACGACGGATTTTCGATTGGGTTGAGATTTGAACTCACTACTTCACAATAGCTAGAACGAGCGCCCTAACCAATCAGGACACCACTGCCACGTCGAGAAAAAAGAAATGCAAGAAATTGAAAATATTCATTTTGTATTCAATGATTTTGAGACATTCTGGTTAAATGAAAATTTTTATTTACACTTACTAAGGAACTCAATGGCTCTTAATTTGGGAGGAAATGCTTACGGTTCAGCGAATGTAATGCATTCCTATTTGTTAGAAACGCTTAATTCTTCTATTTGTTAGGGAATATATACCAGGGCCGTGGTAGCCTAGTGGTTAAGGTGTCGGCCTTCCATTCGGAAGGGTGGGGTTCGATTCCCAATGCCGCAAAAGACCCACCGAGTACATGCGATATACGTGCTCGTTAAATCTGTGAAATCGAAAGTCCTGTGGTCGGTCGTTAAGCAGTTACCATGGGTGCAGTGGTCTGGAGAAATTTACTCCCCCTTCAGATCAATGCCAAAATTGAGGAAGTAGATCCTCTGGTGCTGCCATCTATCGGAGGATTTGAAGAGCAAAAGTCGTACTTTCACCTTCATGGTGCTCTGATTAAACGAAAGACGCTCCCAATTGACTTAAATTCGTATAGCCAAGGCATAGCGATCTTGGCTTGTCCAAGTGTCATTAGTAACAACAACAACAACAACATACCGACATAAATTAAGACGAGTTGATGAGAAAAACCAATTAAGATACACCAAGATGATTCTTAAAAGAAGGATCTGTTCACTGACGTTTGCTGGTTGCTGAGACTTTGAGTGTTTGGAAACGAAAAATAAAAGAAAACTTTTACGGCAATGAAGTACATCAAGGATTAAAGGCACAATGATTGATTAAGAGCATCGATTTCTCACAACACAATGCAATTTAGTGAAACTTTCTCTTTTCCAATGATGGAGCACATGTGTGGTTTTTTTATATTTACATGTGGTTTTTATATTACGCTTATAGGCAAATTGTGCAATTCATAGTTGGAAATTTTAATAGCAAATGTGATTTTTGCTTGAAGGTTTTCAGTAGAAGTTGAATTTTGTTAAATAGTAAGACTCGAATCTTATTACTGGAATATTCTATATGTGTTACAAACAGTGCGTGAAATGATGTCCTTCTATATAGAATACTTAAGTATTTAGAATGCCCAAGATCTTTAGGCAAAATGGGAAGTTTTTATTGTTGTTGCATATCTTCGGTGTTACCAACCGATGGCAGATTGATTAGCATTCTTGACTCCTGAGCTGTGGGTCCCGAGTTCGAATCTCGGTTCGGACATGGATGCTATTTTTTCCCCTGTTCTCTCTGTGCTTTTTTGTCCTTTCTTCTGTGATGATGTATGAATGTGGCCCACCCTATAAACGGGTTTGTGGTGGTACGGTGCGGGCAACGCTACTCGCCTCCGTGACTTGGCTCACAGGTGCCCGCTGGGTAACGACACATGCGTAGCAGTTTCTGCCCTTGTTGCGGCATTAGGGTTCGTCACCCAAATGCCCGCCGTAGGAAGAAAATATCTTTAACTAATTAATCTAAAATATCTTTAACTAATTTTAAGCCATAGCCAACCGATGGCTGAGCTACCCAAACCTTTAGCCAGAAGATTACTGAAGCATAATTTCATCTATATAGGATTAGCTAAACTACGGATAGACATCTTCAGAACAGTGAGAAGGTGTTTCAGATGTCAAGACCTCACTCACTCAACTAATGAATGTAAGACCAAATTTAATTATTGTGCTAAATGTGGCAAATGCCACAGTACAGAGAACTGTAAATCAACTAATTATCATTGCATAAACTGCATAGAAAATAACAGACAAGGAGACAATTACCCAATAAACCACGCGGCATACGACTTGAACTGCCCCTCCTACCAAAATTATATCAACTCAGACTTTTATTACAACTATTAGAATGTCTAAATTAAAAACCCCAATTTTTAATACTTCTCTCAATTCAAACAACAATACTTTAACAAATCTTACTTTTGATTCATTAAAATTTTTACAGATCAATCTTCAAAAAAGCCGTTCTGCTCAAGCTCATTTATTAAAAACAATTACAGATTCAAACTATCAAATAATCTTAATCCAGGAACCTTATTACTTTAACAAACAAATTCGCGGCTTACCCTTAGCTTGGAAAACAATCTACGATACTAATACCTCTACTCCAAAATGTGCTATCATCATCAATTTTCCAATTAATCCTATTATTATTTTGAATGACTTCGATGTGGTTGTGATCCTTCTTAATATTAACCCAACTCCCTTACTAATTATTAATATTTATTCATCTCCAACTAGCAATATTAGCGATGTACTTAATAAATTACAACCCTACCTACATACCTATGCATCATATCTAATCTTAATTAGTGGAGATTTTAATGCTCAAAACATTATCTGGAATTATCCCTCCAATAACAATAGAGGACTAACGCTAGAAGCCTTTATTTCCTCTAATAATCTTAATATTATTAACTCTTTCCCTTCTCCTCCAACTTTCTCAGGTCCAATTGGCTCTGGCTGGCCTGATCTAACTTTATCAAACGATCTACTTTTTCCACACATTAACAATTGGTCCGTACTGGACACATTTTCTTGCTCTGATCACAACTACATCGAATTCCACTTTAATAAACATTCAGAAATTTTCTTCAACAGACGTTACAACAGTAGAAACAATAAAACTAAATTTAGAAAACAAATTAAACAAGAATTAAAACCATTAACTCTAGAATTATCCAAGTGCTCTTCAACAAATGCACTAGAAAAACTAACAGACAATCTTATCACATCAATCAAAAATTGTGCTGAAAAATCATTTAAAATCCGCTCACCAGGCAAACAATTTACTTTAAGATGGTGGAACTCTTCCCTACAAATGTTAAAGAATAAAACAAAAGCCTTGAGAAGAAGGTTCAAAGCAACCAACTCATCTGAAGAAAGAAATCATTATGTCAAGCTCTATAAGCAATCTTTAGCAATCTACAAAAAGGAAATTATTAAAACAAAATTACAAAGCTGGGAAAAATTTTGTTCCAACACCAACTCAGCCTACGGAATTCTAGGTAAACTGGCGTCAAATAAAAATTTTACACCAACCTCGTTTGTTCCACTTAACACAACAACTCAAGCATCTAACCACCCAACAACTATTTTTGAAAGCCTCCTAAACCATTCCTTTCCATCTATCCCTAATAACCTGAGCTATCCAGATATTAACCCTATATCCAATAATACAGACTTAGATCCCAAATTTACTTCAACAGAACTTGCACATACAATTAAAAACCTAAATAACTCCAAAGCCCCTGGAATAGATGGTATCGATAACATTATTGTCAAGCAAATTTTTATAGTCAATTCAAATTTCTTACTTAACTACTTCAATCTATGCTATTCTCTTTCATACTTCCCAAAACCCTTCAAAATTGGCCAAGTCATCTTTTTCTTGAAAAAGGGTAAAAACCCATCTGACCCCTCCTCTTATCGTCCTATATGTCTCCTTTCGGCTATAGGCAAAGTTCTAGAACGGCTCATAATAAATAGGCTCAAATACTACATCGAAAACTCCAACTTCCTCAGTAAATTTCAGTTTGGTTTCAGATCTAATCGTTCTACGGAGCACGCCCTTCTTGCAATCAAACATCAAATTGAATTAAACAAAGATAACAGCAATTATACAGCGCTAATTAGCCTTGATATCGAAAAAGCCTTCGATTCTCTTTGGTACCCCAGCTTAAAAACTACCTTAAATTCACTAGACTTACCAATCAACCTACTTAAAATAATCTTCAATTTCCTCTCAGATCAAACACTTTTGGTAATAAATGATAATATTCATATTTCAAAACTTCACACCCGCGGTTGCCCTCAAGGCTCCGTGAGTGGCCCTTTACTGTGGAACGTCTTTTACAATAGAATCTCCAACTATACCTGGCCAGCACATACCAAATTAATAACTTTTGCCGACGATAGCCTTCTTATAGTTTCAGGAGCCACCAAATACTCTTTAAAAAACAACTGTAATGAAACCTTAGAAATATTTCATAAACTTTGTATCCAACTTCATCTAAGTATCTCTCCCACAAAATCCAAAATCCTAATTTTAGGGAAAAAGAATAAAACTCTAAAATCAAACCCAAAGATAGTACTTAACAATGTAAGCATTAAACACACTAAATTATTACCCTATTTAGGTGTTATAATAGATTCTAAATTATCCTTTCTCCCCCATATACGTTCTATCAAACCTAAAATCATTAAAATAGCGCAAAAACTTAAAAGTATGTCCAACTCCCATTGGGGACTTAAAGGTAAATTTATTAAGATAATCTATAGAACTGTAGTCATTAGAACTGTACTTTATGCATCCTCCTTTTGGGTAGAACCATTAACAACTAGAAAAATTTAGCAACTACAAACAATAGAAAGATATTTTACTTTGTTAATAACTAAATGCTTTGTCACGACACCAACTGCGGGCCTAGAGATACTGGCAGGTACCCCACCTCTATTCTTACAAGCTGAATTTGAGTTTACGAAATCCAACTTATTCCAGCACCACTTCCAAACCTCCATAGACTCAACATTAGTAAACTCCAATCTTATTGATAAAAAGCCTCTTAAAGATCAAATCCATCCGTCAAACTGGCTACAAAATCTAAAAATCTTTACCAACTCAAATAGTACAAATCAACCTTCAAAAACTGGCTGGAACTACTTCACCGATGGGTCAAGGATCAACACGAATATAGGAGCGGCAATGGTCAGCTACTTCAACGACATAATACAAGAAAGTAAACAATTTAGACTTCATAAGTTTAACTCCATCTTCCAGGCGGAGGCCTATGCCATCATCTATTCAATTCAACATATAGTTTCACATTCCCACTTCCCTGCCACTATCTGGACTGATAGTTTATCAGTCCTTACAGCTCTACAAAATCCTCATCCCAATTCTTCACTCATTGTTAAAATTCAACAACTTCTCCTTCATAGTTTGGAACCTATTCAATTAATCTGGATCAAAGCTCATATGGGCAACGCAGGCAATGAGGCTGCAGACCAACAAGCTAAGGAAGCCACAAACATCCCTGAAGACCAATCCATCCAGCTACCCTGGTCAAGATCGACAATCAAATATCATCTCAAACAAGTCACCCTGAATAAATGGCAGCATCTTTGGAGCACTAATTCTACAGGCCGTATCACCTTTAAAATCTTTCCAGAAGTATCTACACAAAATTGCCTCTCCAATCCATTCCTGAATTATATCCTAACTGGACACGGTCCCTTTCCTTCCTATTACTACAGAATCAATAAATCTAAAACGAATTTATGTAAATGTGGCCAAATAGGCAATAGTTTCCACTACTTAACTTCATGCCAATACACTTCAGCATACCACATCAAAAAATCACCAACCCAAACGGAAGAACAATTTATAAAATTCATAATCACTTGCCCTCACAGACGAAAAATAGCATGTCAGCTCATCACCTTTTTAATGACCAAAGATCAAACTCTCTGTAAAGACGCTACACTCTCATCAACTTCCTTAGAAGATTCTGATATGGAATAAAACTCCAAACTATTTGTGGTTTAGCAGTAAAACAAGCCTTAACAGACTTCGAACATGGACCTGGATCAAGCTTGGACTTGGACTACATACTGGACTTCTCCTCTTGATAATTAGATGTTTCAGAGTTAAAATTTTCTAAAATTCTATGTTAAAAATTCTTCTTCAAAATGTATAGTTAAATTATAATAACCATTTTAACTCACTAACCATTATCAATATCAAAATTGTCTATTGTTTTTTAACTATTCAATGTTAAAATCCTTAATTTAAATCTTTCAATTGTTGTACAACAATTTAGTTTTTTCTAAGACAAGAAAATGGAACATATTTTGATCTATTATATTTGGTAAATGGATAAAGACTGAAAAATCTTCTTAAATTGTTTTAATGTTAAAACCACATTTCTCAAAAATGTTTTGCTAAAATTTGTTAAAATATTGTCAAAATTGTAAAATATTTTTATTATTTTTTTTGTTATTATAAATCTCATAATTGTATTCTTAATCCCTTTATGTTCATTGTAGAATTATTATTACCAATTTCCACTGCTGCTTTTACTCTTTTTATCAAATTTTCGATAACTACCCAGAAAAATTTATTCCTAATTTAATGTTGTAACCTTTTACCCAAAAGAGAACATTATTAAATCCGAATACTCTCTTTTAATCAATTAACCCTTAATTCTCATAATTGTATCATCAACTTCATTCTGTAATTTGTAATAACTTGGACTTGGAAATGGACGTTTTGGACTCTACTTTATATATGGATAAACCAAGTCATGTATTGATTGTATTGTATAATATTGTTTAGTTTAGTAGTTTAATTGTATAGTAGTTTAGTAGTATTTTAACCTCCCATTCAATTGTTTTGCTAAATTTGTAAATAATCATTTTAATATCTATACCATTATTAACAACATATCTGTTTTTAATTCTATTTTGTACACTGTTAAAATTAATATTTTTATGTTTTAACCTTATGTACTATAATATTGTTTTACAACTAACCAAACTTGTACAGAACTGTGATGTATTGCCCTACTGTGTAGAGCAATACAGGCCTTAGAGCCCCACCATTGTATTCTAAAATTTGAAATAAAATTGTCCGGGTTGCGGTTCTCACCGGGGCGCTCCTGGGCCTCCCTGGGGGTGCTCTTTGCTCTTACTGACGTAGAGGGGACATAACCTGCTAACCTAAGGTACAGTTCAGGGTCCCCCCTCGTCCACAGTAGTCTGTCCTTTCTTCTATGATGTTGTATGAATGTGGCCCACCCTATAAACGGGTTTGTGGTGGTACGGTGCGGGCAACGCTACTCGCCTCCGTGACTTGGCTCACAGGTGCCCGCTGGGTAACGACACATGCGTAGCAGTTTCTGCCCTTGTTGCGGCATTAGGGTTCGTCACCCAAATGCCCGCCGTAGGAAGAAAATATCTTTAACTAATTAATCTAAAATATCTTTAACTAATTTTAAGCCATAGCCAACCGATGGCTGAGTGGTTAGCGTTCCTGACTCCTGAGCTATGGGTCCCGAGTTCGAATCCCGGTTCAGGCATGGATGTTTCTTTCCTTCTCTGTGTTTCTCTGTCCTTTCTTCTATGATGTTGTATGAATGTGGCCCACCCTATAAACGGGTTTGTGGTGGTACGGCGCGGGCAACGCTACTCGCCTCCGTGACTTGGCTCACAGGTGCCCGCTGGGTAACGACACATGCGTAGCAGTTTCTGCCCTTGTTGCGGCATTAGGGTTCGTCACCCAAATGCCCGCCGTAGGAAAAAAATATCTTTAACTAATTAATCTAAAATATCTTTAACTTATTTTAAGCCATAGCCAACCGATGGCTGAGTGGTTAGCGTTCCTGACGCCTGAGCTATGGGTCCCGAGTTCGAATCCCGGTTCAGGCATGGATGTTTCTTTCCTTCTCTGTGTTTCTCTGTCCTTTCTTCTATGATGTTGTATGAATGTGGCCCACCCTATAAACGGGTTTGTGGTGGTACGGCGCGGGCAACTCTACTCGCCTCCGTGACTTGGCTCACAGGTGCCCGCTGGGTAACGACACATGCGTAGCAGTTTCTGCCCTTGTTGCGGCATTAGGGTTCGTCACCCAAATGCCCGCCGTAGGAAAAAAATATCTTTAACTAATTAATCTAAAATATCTTTAACTAATTTTAAGCCATAGCCAACCGATGGCTGAGTGGTTAGCGTTCTTGACTCCTGAGCTATGGGTCCCGAGTTCGAATCCCGGTTCAGGCATGGATGTTTCTTTCCTTCTCTGTGTTTCTCTGTCCTTTCTTCTATGATGTTGTATGAATGTGGCCCACCCTATAAACGGGTTTGTGGTGGTACGGTGCGGGCAACGCTACTCGCCTCCGTGACTTGGCTCACAGGTGCCCGCTGGGTAACGACACATGCGTAGCAGTTTCTGCCCTTGTTGCGGCATTAGGGTACGTCACCCAAATGCCCGCCGTAGGAAAAAATATCTTTAACTAATTAATCTAAAATATCTTTAACTAATTTTAAGCCATAGCCAACCGATGGCTGAGTGGTTTGCGTTCCTGACTCCTGGGCTATGGGTCCCGAGTTCGAATCCCGGTTCAGGCATGGATGTTTCTTTCCTTCTCTGTGTTTCTCTGTCCTTTCTTCTATGATGTTGTATGAATGTGGCCCACCCTATGAACGGGTTTGTGGTGGTACGGTGCGGGCAACGCTACTCGCCTCCGTGACTTGGCTCACAGGTGCCCGCTGGGTATCGACACATGCGTAGCAGTTTCTGCCCTTGTTGCGGCATTAGGGTTCGTCACCCAAATGCCCGCCGTAGGAAGAAAATATCTTTAACTAATTAATCTAAAATATCTTTAACTAATTTTAAGCCATAGCCAACCGATGGCTGAGTGGTTAGCGTTCCTGACTCCTGAGCTATGGGTCCCGAGTTCGAATCCCGGTTCAGGCATGGATGTTTCTTTCCTTCTCTGTGTTTCTCTGTCCTTTCTTCTATGATGTTGTATGAATGTGGCCCACCTTATAAACGGGTTTGTGGTGGTACGGCGCGGGCAACGCTACTCGCCTCCGTGACTTGGCTCACAGGTGCCCGCTGGGTAACGACACATGCGTAGCAGTTTCTGCCCTTGTTGCGGCATTAGGGTTCGTCACCCAAATGCCCGCCGTAGGAAGAAAATATCTTTAACTAATTTTAAGCCATAGCCAACCGATGGCTGAGTGGTTAGCGTTCTTGACTCCTGAGCTATTGGTCCCGAGTTTGAATCCCGGTTAAGGCATGGATGTTTCTTTCCTTCTCTGTGTTTCTCTGTCCTTTCTTCTATGATGTTGTATGAATGTGGCCCACCCTATAAACGGGTTTGTGGTGGTACGGTGCGGGCAACGCTACTCGCCTCCGTGACTTGGCTCGCAGGTGCCCGCTGGGTAACGACACATGCGTAGCAGTTTCTGCCCTTGTTGCGGCATTAGGGTACGTCACCCAAATGCCCGCTGTAGGAAAAAATATCTTTAACTAATTAATCTAAAATATCTTTAACTAATTTTAAGCCATAGCCAACCGATTGCTGAGTGGTTAGCGTTCTTGACTCCTGAGCTATGGGTCCCGAGTTCGAATCCCGGTTCAGGCATGGATGTTTCTTTCCTTCTCTGTGTTTCTCTGTCCTTTCTTCTATGATGTTGTATGAATGTGGCCACCCCCTATAAACGGGTTCGTGGTGGTACGATGCGGGCAACGCTACTCGCCTCCGTGACTTGGCTCGCAGGTGCCCGCTGGGTAACGACACATGCGTAGCAGTTTCTGCCCTTGTTGCGGCATTAGGGTACGTCACCCAAATGCCCGCCGTAGGAAAAAATATCTTTAACTAATTAATCTAAAATATCTTTAACCAATTTTAAGCCATAGCCAACCGATGGCTGAGTGGTTAGCGTTCCTGACTCCTGGGCTATGGGTCCCGAGTTCGAATCCCGGTTCAGGCATGGATGTTTCTTTCCTTCTCTGTGTTTCTCTGTCCTTTCTTCTATGATGTTGTATGAATGTGGCCCACCCTATGAACGGGTATGTGGTGGTACGGTGCGGGCAACGCTACTCGCCTCCGTGACTTGGCTCACAGGTGCCCGCTGGGTAACGACACATGCGTAGCAGTTTCTGCCCTTGTTGCGGCATTAGGGTTCGTCACCCAAATGCCCGCCGTAGGAAGAAAATATCTTTAACTAATTAATCTAAAATATCTTTAACTAATTTTAAGCCATAGCCAACCGATGGCTGAGTGGTTAGCGTTCTTGACTCCTGAGCTATGGGTCCCGAGTTCGAATCCCGGTTCAGGCATGGATGTTTCTTTCCTTTTCTGTGTTTCTCTGTCCTTTCTTCTATGATGTTGTATGAATGTGGCCCACCCTATAAACGGGTTTGTGGTGGTACGGTGCGGGCAACGCTACTCGCCTCCGTGACTTGGCTCACAGGTGCCCGCTGGGTATCGACACATGCGTAGCAGTTTCTGCCCTTGTTGCGGCATTAGGGTTCGTCACCCAAATGCCCGCCGTAGGAAGAAAATATCTTTAACTAATTAATCTAAAATATCTTTAACTAATTTTAAGCCATAGCCAACCGATGGCTGAGTGGTTAGCGTTCCTGACTCCTGAGCTATGGGTCCCGAGTTCGAATCCCGGTTCAGGCATGGATGTTTCTTTCCTTCTCTGTGTTTCTCTGTCCTTTCTTCTATGATGTTGTATGAATGTGGCCCACCTTATAAACGGGTTTGTGGTGGTACGGCGCGGGCAACGCTACTCGCCTCCGTGACTTGGCTCACAGGTGCCCGCTGGGTAACGACACATGCGTAGCAGTTTCTGCCCTTGTTGCGGCATTAGCGTTCGTCACCCAAATGCCCGCTGTAGGAAAAAAATATCTTTAACTAATTAATCTAAAATATCTTTAACTAATTTTAAGCCATAGCCAACCGATTGCTGAGTGGTTAGCGTTCTTGACTCCTGAGCTATGGGTCCCGAGTTCGAATCCCGGTTCAGGCATGGATGTTTCTTTCCTTCTCTGTGTTTCTCTGTCCTTTCTTCTATGATGTTGTATGAATGGGGCCCACCCTATAAACGGGTTCGTGGTGGTACGATGCGGGCAACGCTACTCGCCTCCGTGACTTGGCTCGCAGGTGCCCGCTGGGTAACGACACATGCGTAGCAGTTTCTGCCCTTGTTGCGGCATTAGGGTACGTCACCCAAATGCCCGCCGTAGGAAAAAAATATCTTTAACTAATTAATCTAAAATATCTTTAACCAATTTTAAGCCATAGCCAACCGATGGCTGAGTGGTTAGCGTTCCTGACTCCTGGGCTATGGGTCCCGAGTTCGAATCCCGGTTCAGGCATGGATGTTTCTTTCCTTCTCTGTGTTTCTCTGTCCTTTCTTCTATGATGTTGTATGAATGTGGCCCACCCTATGAACAGGTATGTGGTGGTACGGTGCGGGCAACGCTACTCGCCTCCGTGACTTGGCTCACAGGTGCCCGCTGGGTAACGACACATGCGTAGCAGTTTCTGCCCTTGTTGCGGCATTAGGGTTCGTCACCCAAATGCCCGCCGTAGGAAGAAAATATCTTTAACTAATTAATCTAAAATATCTTTAACTAATTTTAAGCCATAGCCAACCGATGGCTGAGTGGTTAGCGTTCTTGACTCCTGAGCTATGGGTCCCGAGTTCGAATCCCGGTTCAGGCATGGATGTTTCTTTCCTTTTCTGTGTTTCTCTGTCCTTTCTTCTATGATGTTGTATGAATGTGGCCCACCCTATAAACGGGTTTGTGGTGGTACGGTGCGGGCAACGCTACTCGCCTCCGTGACTTCGACGCCGCAGGCGGACAGCCTACTCGCGAAGCGAGTGTAAGGCTGTTAATGTCCGCTGACGCCTCCGTGACTTGGCTCACAGGTGCCCGCTGGGTAACGACACATGCGTAGCAGTTTCTGCCCTTGTTGCGGCATTAGGGTTCGTCACCCAAATGCCCGCCGTAGGAAGAAAATATCTTTAACTAATTAATCTAAAATATCTTTAACTAATTTTAAGCCATAGCCAACCGATGGCTGAGTGGTTAGCGTTCCTGACTCCTGGGCTATGGGTCCCGAGTTCGAATCCCGGTTCAGGCATTGATGTTTCTTTCCTTCTCTGTGTTTCTCTGTCCTTTCTTCTATGATGTTGTATGAATGTGGCCCACCCTATGAACGGGTTTGTGGTGGTACGGTGCGGGCAACGCTACTCGCCTCCGTGACTTGGCTCACAGGTGCCCGCTGGGTAACGACACATGCGTAGCAGTTTCTGCCCTTGTTGCGGCATTAGGGTTCGTCACCCAAATGCCCGCCGTAGGAAAAAATATCTTTAACTAATTAATCTAAAATATCTTTTACTAATTTTAAGCCATAGCCAACCGATGGTTGAGTGGTTAGCGTTCCTGACTCCTGGGCTATGGGTCCCGAGTTCGAATCCCGGTTCAGGCATGGATGTTTCTTTCCTTCTCTGTGTTTCTCTGTCCTTTCTTCTATGATGTTGTATGAATGTGGCCCACCTTATAAACGGGTTTGTGGTGGTACGGCGCGGGCAACGCTACTCGCCTCCGTGACTTGGCTCACAGGTGCCCGCTGGGTAACGACACATGCGTAGCAGTTTCTGCCCTTGTTGCGGCATTAGGGTTCGTCACCCAAATGCCCGCCGTAGGAAGAAAATATCTTTAACTAATTAATCTAAAATATCTTTAACTAATTTTAAGCCATAGCCAACCGATGGCTGAGTGGTTAGCGTTCTTGACTCCTGAGCTATGGGTCTCGAGTTTGAATCCCGGTTAAGGCATGGATGTTTCTTTCCTTCTCTGTGTTTCTCTGTCCTTTCTTCTATGATGTTGTATGAATGTGGCCCACCCTATAAACGGGTTTGTGGTGGTACGGTGCGGGCAACGCTACTCGCCTCCGTGACTTGGCTCACAGGTGCCCGCTGGGTAACGACACATGCGTAGCAGTTTCTGCCCTTGTTGCGGCATTAGGGTTCGTCACCCAAATGCCCGCCGTAGGAAGAAAATATCTTTAACTAATTAATCTAAAATATCTTTAACTAATTTTAAGCCATAGCCAACCGATGGCTGAGTGGTTAGCGTTCCTGACTCCTGGGCTATGGGTCCCGAGTTCGAATCCCGGTTCAGGCATGGATTTTTCTTTCCTTCTCTGTGTTTCTCTGTCCTTTCTTCTATGATGTTGTATGAATGTGGCCCACCCTATAAACGGGTTTGTGGTGGTACGGTGCGGTCAACGCTACTCGCCTCCGTGACTTGGCTCACAGGTGCCCGCTGGGTAACGACACATGCGTAGCAGTTTCTGCCCTTGTTGCGGCATTAGGGTTCGTCACCCAAATGCCCGCCGTAGGAAGAAAATATCTTAAACTAATTAATCTAAAATATCTTTAACTAATTTTAAGCCTTAGCCAACCGATGGCTGAGTGGTTAGCGTTCTTGACTCCTGAGCTATGGGTCCCGAGTTCGAATCCCGGTTCAGGCATGGATGTTTCTTTCCTTCTCTGTGTTTCTCTGTCCTTTCTTCTATGATGTTGTATGAATGTGGCCCACCCTATAAACGGGTTTGTGGTGGTACGATGCGGGCAACGCTACTCGCCTCCGTGACTTGGCTCGCAGGTGCCCGCTGGGTAACGACACATGCGTAGCAGTTTCTGCCCTTGTTGCGGCATTAGGGTACGTCACCCAAATGCCCGCCGTAGGAAAAAATATCTTTAAGTAATTAATCTAAAATATCTTTAACCAATTTTAAGCCATAGCCAACCGATGGCTGAGTGGTTAGCGTTCTTGACTCCTGAGCTATGGGTCCCGTGTTCGAATCCCGGTTCAGGCATGGATGTTTCTTTCCTTTTCTGTGTTTCTCTGTCCTTTCTTCTATGATGTTGTATGAATGTGGCCCACCCTATAAACGGGTTTGTGGTGGTACGGTGCGGGCAACGCTACTCGCCTCCGTGACTTCGACGCCGCAGGCGGACAGCCTACTCGCGAAGCGAGTGTAAGGCTGTTAATGTCCGCTGACGCCTCCGTGACTTGGCTCACAGGTGCCCGCTGGGTAACGACACATGCGTAGCAGTTTCTGCCCTTGTTGCGGCATTAGGGTTCGTCACCCAAATGCCCGCCGTAGGAAGAAAATATCTTTAACTAATTAATCTAAAATATCTTTAACTAATTTTAAGCCATAGCCAACCGATGGCTGAGTGGTTAGCGTTCCTGACTCCTGAGCTATGGGTCCCGAGTTCGAATCCCGGTTCAGGCATGGATGTTTCTTCCCTTCTCTGTGTTTCTCTGTCCTTTCTTCTATGATGTTGTATGAATGTGGCCCACCCTATAAACGGGTTTGTGGTGGTACGGCGCGGGCAACGCTACTCGCCTCCGTGACTTGGCTCACAGGTGCCCGCTGGGTAACGACACATGCGTAGCAGTTTCTGCCCTTGTTGCGGCATTAGGGTACGTCACCCAAATGCCCGCCGTAGGAAAAAATATCTTTAACTAATTTTAAGCCATAGCCAACCGATGGCTGAGTGGTTACCGTTCTTGACTCCTGAGCTATGGGTCCCGAGTTCGAATCCCGGTTCAGGCATGGATGTTTCTTTCCTTCTCTGTGTTTCTCTGTCCTTTCTTCTATGATGTTGTATGAATGTGGCCCACCCTATAAACGGGTTTGTGGTGGTACGGTGCGGGCAACGCTACTCGCCTCCGTGACTTGGCTCACAGGTGCCCGCTGGGTAACGACACATGCGTAGCAGTTTCTGCCCTTGTTGCGGCATTAGGGTTCGTTACCCAAATGCCCGCCATAGGAAGAAAATATCTTTAACTAATTAATCTAAAATATCTTTAACTAATTTTAAGCCATAGCCAACCGATGGCTGAGTGGTTAGCGTTCTTGACTCCTGAGCTATGGGTCTCGAGTTTGAATCCCGGTTAAGGCATGGATGTTTCTTTCCTTCTCTGTGTTTCTCTGTCCTTTCTTCTATGATGTTGTATGAATGTGGCCCACCCTATAAACGGGTTTGTGGTGGTACGGTGCGGGCAACGCTACTCGCCTCCGTGACTTGGCTCACAGGTGCCCGCTGGGTAACGACACATGCGTAGCAGTTTCTGCCCTTGTTGCGGCATTAGGGTTCGTCACCCAAATGCCCGCCGTAGGAAGAAAATATCTTTAACTAATTAATCTAAAATATCTTTAACTAATTTTAAGCCATAGCCAACCGATGGCTGAGTGGTTAGCGTTCCTGACTCCTGGGCTATGGGTCCCGAGTTCGAATCCCGGTTCAGGCATGGATTTTTCTTTCCTTCTCTGTGTTTCTCTGTCCTTTCTTCTATGATGTTGTATGAATGTGGCCCACCCTATAAACGGGTTTGTGGTGGTACGGTGCGGTCAACGCTACTCGCCTCCGTGACTTGGCTCACAGGTGCCCGCTGGGTAACGACACATGCGTAGCAGTTTCTGCCCTTGTTGCGGCATTAGGGTTCGTCACCCAAATGCCCGCCGTAGGAAGAAAATATCTTAAACTAATTAATCTAAAATATCTTTAACTAATTTTAAGCCTTAGCCAACCGATGGCTGAGTGGTTAGCGTTCTTGACTCCTGAGCTATGGGTCCCGAGTTCGAATCCCGGTTCAGGCATGGATGTTTCTTTCCTTCTCTGTGTTTCTCTGTCCTTTCTTCTATGATGTTGTATGAATGTGGCCCACCCTATAAACGGGTTTGTGGTGGTACGATGCGGGCAACGCTACTCGCCTCCGTGACTTGGCTCGCAGGTGCCCGCTGGGTAACGACACATGCGTAGCAGTTTCTGCCCTTGTTGCGGCATTAGGGTACGTCACCCAAATGCCCGCCGTAGGAAAAAATATCTTTAAGTAATTAATCTAAAATATCTTTAACCAATTTTAAGCCATAGCCAACCGATGGCTGAGTGGTTAGCGTTCTTGACTCCTGAGCTATGGGTCCCGTGTTCGAATCCCGGTTCAGGCATGGATGTTTCTTTCCTTTTCTGTGTTTCTCTGTCCTTTCTTCTATGATGTTGTATGAATGTGGCCCACCCTATAAACGGGTTTGTGGTGGTACGGTGCGGGCAACGCTACTCGCCTCCGTGACTTCGACGCCGCAGGCGGACAGCCTACTCGCGAAGCGAGTGTAAGGCTGTTAATGTCCGCTGACGCCTCCGTGACTTGGCTCACAGGTGCCCGCTGGGTAACGACACATGCGTAGCAGTTTCTGCCCTTGTTGCGGCATTAGGGTTCGTCACCCAAATGCCCGCCGTAGGAAGAAAATATCTTTAACTAATTAATCTAAAATATCTTTAACTAATTTTAAGCCATAGCCAACCGATGGCTGAGTGGTTAGCGTTCCTGACTCCTGAGCTATGGGTCCCGAGTTCGAATCCCGGTTCAGGCATGGATGTTTCTTCCCTTCTCTGTGTTTCTCTGTCCTTTCTTCTATGATGTTGTATGAATGTGGCCCACCCTATAAACGGGTTTGTGGTGGTACGGCGCAGGCAACGCTACTCGCCTCCGTGACTTGGCTCACAGGTGCCCGCTGGGTAACGACACATGCGTAGCAGTTTCTGCCCTTGTTGCGGCATTAGGGTACGTCACCCAAATGCCCGCCGTAGGAAAAAAATATCTTTAACTAATTAATCTAAAATATCTTTAACTAATTTTAAGCCATAGCCAACCGATGGCTGAGTGGTTACCGTTCTTGACTCCTGAGCTATGGGTCCCGAGTTCGAATCCCGGTTCAGGCATGGATGTTTCTTTCCTTCTCTGTGTTTCTCTGTCCTTTCTTCTATGATGTTGTATGAATGTGGCCCACCCTATGAACGGGTTTGTGGTGGTACGGTGCGGGCAACGCTACTCGCCTCCGTGACTTGGCTCACAGGTGCCCGCTGGGTAACGACACATGCGTAGCAGTTTCTGCCCGGTTCAGGCATGGATGTTTCTTTCCTTCTCTGTGTTTCTCTGTCCTTTCTTCTATGATGTTGTATGAATGTGGCCCACCCTATAAACGGGTTTGTGGTGGTACGGCGCGGGCAACGCTACTCGCCTCGGCTCACAGGTGCCCGCTGGGTAACGACACATGCGTAGCAGTTTCTGCCCTTGTTGCGGCATTAGGGTTCGTCACCCAAATGCCCGCCGTAGGAAATAAATATCTTTAACTAATTAATCTAAAATATCTTTAACTAATTTTAAGCCATAGCCAACCGATGGCTGAGTGGTTAGCGTTCTTGACTCCTGAGCTATGGGTCCCGAGTTCGAATCCCGGTTCAGGCATGGATGTTTCTTTCCTTCTCTGTGTTTCTCTGTCCTTTCTTCTATGATGTTGTATGAATGTGGCCCACCCTATAAACGGGTTTGTGGTGGTACGGTGCGGGCAACGCTACTCGCCTCCGTGGCTCACAGGTGCCCGCTGGGTAACGACACATGCGTAGCAGTTTCTGCCCTTGTTGCGGCATTAGGGTTCGTCACCCAAATGCCCGCCGTTGGAAGAAAATATCTTTAACTAATTAATCTAAAATATCTTTAACTAATTTTAAGCCATAGCCAACCGATGGCTGAGTGGTTAGCGTTCCTGACTCCTGGGTTATGGGTCCCGAGTTCGAATCCTGGTTCAGGCATGGATGTTTCTTTCCTTCTCTGTTCTCTCTTTCTCTGTCCTTTCATCTATGATGTTGTAGGAATGTGGCTCACCCTATAAACGGGTTTGTGGTGGTTTGGCGTGGGTAATGCTACTCGCCACCGTGACTTGGTTCACAAGTCCCTACTAGGTAAAGATAAATGAGTAGCAATTTCTGGCCTTGTTGTAGTGAAGGATTAGTCACTCAACACCAGCCGTTATTAAAAAAATATCGGTGTAAAAAAACAACACTGAATTAAGTCTATGAAATTTGTCACTGTAAGAAAATCTAACAATAAAATTGGGCTAGTGAAGCGATGAAGTCTGGAAAGCTCCAGACAATCCAGAACATGGTCAGGAGTTGCGTAATAGTCAGCACACTTCAAACAGGCTGATAAAACATTTTTTTTCCACAAGAATAGGACATAGATCTCAAGTGTCCACTGTAAGCCTGATGATATGGCCCTCTAGTCCCTCTTTCAACACTTGAGTGATAACGCGTCCCCAAGTCACTTCCCCTGGTACCATTGGTGAACAGGTGGGATCGTCCAAGAAGTATGAACAGTTGTTTAAACTCTTGAGAACAGCTCCAAATGAGTGAGACTCAGTATGTCTAACGGCCCACCGTCATCTCTTAAGCCACAATATCTGCTGGTACCATAGGCGAACAGGTGGGATCGTCCAAGAAATATGAACAGGTGTTTAAGCTCTTGAGAACAGCTCCAAATGAGTCAGAGACTCAGTATGTCTAACGGCCCACCGTCATCTCTTAAGCCACAATATCTGCTGGTACCATAGGCGAACAGGTGGGATCGTCCAAGAAATATGAACAGGTGTTTAAACTCTTGAGAACAGCTCCAAATGAGTCAGAGACTCAGTATGTCTAACGGCCCACCGTCATCTCTTAAGCCACAATATCTGCTGGTACCATAGGTGAACAGGTGGGATCGTCCAAGAAATATGAACAGGTGTTTAAACTCTTGAGAACAGCTCCAAATGAGTCAGAGACTCAGTATGTCTAACGGCCCACCGTCATCTCTTAAGCCACAATATCTGCTGGTACCATAGGCGAACAGGTGGGATCGTCCAAGAAATATGAACAGGTGTTTAAGCTCTTGAGAACAGCTCCAAATGAGTCAGAGACTCAGTATGTCTAACGGCCCACCGTCATCTCTTAAGCCACAATATCTGCTGGTACCATAGGCGAACAGGTGGGATCGTCCAAGAAATATGAACAGGTGTTTAAACTCTTGAGAACAGCTCCAAATGAGTCAGAGACTCAGTATGTCTAACGGCCCACCGTCATCTCTTAAGCCACAATATCTGCTGGTACCATAGGTGAACAGGTGGGATCGTCCAAGAAATATGAACAGGTGTTTAAACTCTTGAGAACAGCTCCAAATGAGTCAGAGACTCAGTATGTCTAACGGCCCACCGTCATCTCTTAAGCCACAATATCTGCTGGTACCATAGGCGAACAGGTGGGATCGTCCAAGAAATATGAACAGGTGTTTAAGCTCTTGAGAACAGCTCCAAATGAGTCAGAGACTCAGTATGTCTAACGGCCCACCGTCATCTCTTAAGCCACAATATCTGCTGGTACCATAGGCGAACAGGTGGGATCGTCCAAGAAATATGAACAGGTGCTTAAACTCTTGAGAACAGCTCCAAATGAGTCAGAGACTCAGTATGTCTAACGGCCCACCGTCATCTCTTAAGCCACAATATCTGCTGGTACCATAGGCGAACAGGTGGGATCGTCCAAGAAATATGAACAGGTGTTTAAGCTCTTGAGAACAGCTCCAAATGAGTCAGAGACTCAGTATGTCTAACGGCCCACCGTCATCTCTTAAGCCACAATATCTGCTGGTACCATAGGCGAACAGGTGGGATCGTCCAAGAAATATGAACAGGTGTTTAAACTCTTGAGAACAGCTCCAAATGAGTCAGAGACTCAGTATGTCTAACGGCCCACCGTCATCTCTTAAGCCACAATATCTGCTGGTACCATAGGTGAACAGGTGGGATCGTCCAAGAAATATGAACAGGTGTTTAAACTCTTGAGAACAGCTCCAAATGAGTCAGAGACTCAGTATGTCTAACGGCCCACCGTCATCTCTTAAGCCACAATATCTGCTGGTACCATAGGCGAACAGGTGGGATCGTCCAAGAAATATGAACAGGTGTTTAAGCTCTTGAGAACAGCTCCAAATGAGTCAGAGACTCAGTATGTCTAACGGCCCACCGTCATCTCTTAAGCCACAATATCTGCTGGTACCATAGGCGAACAGGTGGGATCGTCCAAGAAATATGAACAGGTGCTTAAACTCTTGAGAACAGCTCCAAATGAGTCAGAGACTCAGTATGTCTAACGGCCCACCGTCATCTCTTAAGCCACAATATCTGCTGGTACCATAGGCGAACAGGTGGGATCGTCCAAGAAATATGAACAGGTGTTTAAGCTCTTGAGAACAGCTCCAAATGAGTCAGAGACTCAGTATGTCTAACGGCCCACCGTCATCTCTTAAGCCACAATATCTGCTGGTACCATAGGCGAACAGGTGGGATCGTCCAAGAAATATGAACAGGTGTTTAAACTCTTGAGAACAGCTCCAAATGAGTCAGAGACTCAGTATGTCTAACGGCCCACCGTCATCTCTTAAGCCACAATATCTGCTGGTACCATAGGCGAACAGGTGGGATCGTCCAAGAAATATGAACAGGTGTTTAAACTCTTGAGAACAGCTCCAAATAAGTCAGAGACTCAGTATGTCTAACGGCCCACCGTCATCTCTTAAGCCACAATATCTGCTGGTACCATAGGTGAACAGGTGGGATCGCCCAAGAAATATGAACAGGTGTTTAAACTCTTGAGAACAGCTCCAAATGAGTCAGAGACTCAGTATATCTAACGGTCCACCGTCAACTCTTAAGCCACAATATCTGCTGTCTCATTGCAATGTATATCAACATGGGAAGATATCCATTGAAAGTGCTTCTCACGAAAAGAAGAAAGATGCTCCAGTTTGTTAATAATTGCCTTCCATGTACTAATGAGGCACTTTATGCCAATTAGAAAGGTGTTGAATACAGCTAGGGGACTATAATAATTATTATATAATTTGAGTACTGTAATAGTATATTTAGGTAAGTATAATAATACTTGAGCTCCATTTGTAGATTAGCGTTTTTTGGAGTATAAGGTCCCTAATTCGATCCCAGCCACTACTGAACAACTGGAGAGGGATGTTGCTCTTTTACATGCATGCCTATCGGAACGGGTGCTTAGGAGTTGTTCGGGTTTTCCCCCTTGCGATATATAATGTGCTCCCATGACATAGGTCCGAGGTTCTATCCTCGGGTTGGGCAAGTTTGACTCAGCCTTTCATCCCTTCAGTGGGTCGATTAACTGAGTACCAAGCATGCTTGGGAACTAAACACTGGGGATCTTACGTTAGGCTGACCACCTAACTGGGACATTTGCTTCGCAACCCAGGGCTCTCGGTCATGAAAACAGTTATGGCCACTGTAGCCTTGGCCTACATGGGCTGTCGTGCCATGGAGTTTAGTTTAGATATATAATGTGACCAAAATCTATGAAGAGTCAGCTAAAAGTCAATGTAGGCAGTGGATATAAAAATGCTTTACTATGACATTTGGACTTTGCAATGTTCACCACGCGGTATCAAATCATTATAATATTCTATGGAATGGCAACTGTTATTTCAAGCTATGTATGATGAAAAAACAAGGCATTCCTTCTATTTAAACGGTGTTCATTTTCCAAATATAATAATGTTTTTTTAGAAAATTTATTGAAAGTATCCTCTTAAGAAACTTATATTAAAAAGTAAAAATGCTATTAAAATTGCGTAAATCAAAATTTATATGCGTTTCTGATTAAACGAAACAAAATATATATCAATCCAGTTGTTGCATAAAAAAGGGACTGATTTATTTTATTTTGAAATCATTTATATATATATATATATATATATATATATATATATATATATATATATATATATATATATATATATATATATATATAATAATATTTATATTTCATTATATTATTAATGATTATAAATAATCATTAAATGAAGTTTATTAAAATATATTGATTGAGAAACGTAAATTTATACTATAAAATAATTTATACTTAATTTCCGACATTATTTCAATTTTTTTAAGTTTGTATTTTCAGATGATTTTTGAAACAATTTTACCTTATAAGTTTCGAAGAAAAATTTGCTCGAAATATCCATTTCATTGTTTGCATATTTTCAAACGAAATGCAAATGGCGGATTATAATCTTGAGTGGATTAAAAGTCACGAGATATTTGAAATGAGTCACGGATATAGTATTTCATACTTTACTGACTTGTTTAAAATTTTAGTTAGACTATACTTGAGGGTGCCCATTGAATTCTCGCCAAATATATCGCCAAGCTGGGCGATGTTGTTCTATTTATTGTAACCCTAAACGTTATTCTGAAATTCAATCACGGTTCTGATTGGTTTTCTTCTCAGGATAAATTTAAGCAATATCTGTAGGTGCTATTAGAAAATTCTGTGTACCTCAAAAAGAGGATATTCCAGCAAAATAAAGTGAGTACATTTTTTTCTTTTTTTTATGTGCTTACAGCATTATTTTTGAAAGTTCATTGTATTTTGGTCGCCATTACTGTTTGCACAGCGTTCCGCGCGAACAGGATTGGCACCAAACAAAAATCGCCAATCTCGCCAAGGGGCACCCTCTAATATATTTTTACCAAAATTTTATGGAATCCATGGGAAATGGGAAGAAACCTTTCATATTCTGCGTTCAGATGGGGTTCTATAAAAACCTTAGTATTCTGAAAAATAACAGATTTCAAAATTTTCCTATAGTTAATAGTTTAAAAATATTTCGATTACAGATAATGAATATTGTCATCGAATATAAGATTTGTCTTCATGCCAGTAAAATTAAAAAAACTGTCACGAACAACAAAAGCCAAAAATAAAAGAAAATTAGAAGAAAATTTTTAATGTCGGCGTAAGCAAGGCAATAGTCTTAAGATTCAATAGAGATTGCTTACAAATATTGCAATTGTTTATTTAAAACTATATTAATGAAATTTCTAAAAATTTAAATCGTCCTTGTCGATTTTAACTAGCTATAAAGTTTATGTTTTGTTATGTCTTTTTCAGTTTGCTTTTTCTGCTGTTCTATTGTCCACGTATTAATGGCTTGAATCGATGGAAAATGGCGTCTCAAACCGATGCTTTAAAAAATATATAAAATCGTTTTAATAACATGAACTTCGACACTATTCTCAGACATTGGATGGTGAACTTATCCTTGTTTGCTGCCGCTCGAAGAATGCGATTGGAAGATTGGCAGCAAATTCGTCGACAAGTCCAATTTACTTTGCTGTCTCAATACCATGTGGCGTGGATGAAACGTTCCCTGACGTCACGGGTATTTTAACCAATGAGAATCGTAATAAAATGACGTACTCAGGATCTCAACGGTAACGAAAAAAACAAGCACTTTATGATCAATAATAAGGTTACTTTATGGTCCACCTCAGATTTATATTTATTTACATTGCTATTAGCATGTCCGTTTATTTTTCGGTTTATCTTTTGATTTTTTTTTGACTAAAACTGGATGACACCACCCGACTCTGAGTAGCACAGTGGTTAATTAGACCACTACAAACTGAGCTATTTCAAACAGGGAATTCGAACTCATGAACTCCTAAATCAAAGGCCAGAGCCCGACTCTAAGTGATTCTTGTAGATTTGAATAATGAGGACAAAAGTCAATTTGAAACATTTTGCTTGAACCACAAAAAATGATTTACATGGGTCAGCTTCACATGGATCGGAAAAGAGCTGAATGTCCTACTATTTTTATGTATTTAAGGAAAAAAATACGAATAGAAGAGAAAAACATATCTTCAGTTTTTCGCAAGCTATGAACGAGGAAATCTTTCCTTCAATTATCATAACATTTGAACAATACTAAAACAAATTTTAATTATTTTTCCAATTTGTAAGCCGTAAACAACGCTGGCGACTTCGATTGATAAGATTTGCATTTCTTTCTATCGCTGTTTCCAATTTTGATTTCATTGAGGAAGATTTGAAGCTGGGGTGTCTCGGGAAAAGTTGCAGGCCTCTGATAATGATGGCTTCGGCTTAAACAGACAAGTTTAAATAGAAAAAAGTAAACTTGTTTTTTTTTGTCATATTATCGCTAGAAAGAATTTCGAGCAATGTAAAATCATCAAGAAACTCCACATATTGGGAAATGTATTTCTCAGACTTTTTCTGTCAGCAATTTGAATTCTAGTCATTAATTGTTGAAAATGTCAGTAAAAATAAGTATTTAAAATTGTAATATTAAAAAAAACAATTACAATAAATTAAAAACACTCAAAATTACAATATTTGAGAAAGTTACATTCAATTTTAGATATTCTAATTTTGAGATTTTAAAAATTTGTATATTTGCATTAACCTATATTCGTATTCTATTTTTAAAGTTAAGAGGTCATTTTTCTATTACCTGGATTAGACTTGATACCAAATGTTTTTTTAAAGACGACAAGATGTTTTTATACAGATAACATATTTCTTTGCCATTGTAATGATTTGCAAAGACAGTTAATTTTGCTGGAATTTCTTCACTGAAATGAAAATTTTATTATTTTCACGATTACTAGTGTTTCGAATTTTCCGCCAACTGCTGAGGATTTGGCGGTTTCTGAATCCCATCTCTATTATAGAAAAGAGCCAAATAACATTTTTAAATCCGGCATTTGTAACCCGATTCTGTTTCCAAAATACAGAGAGTCAATGATTTTTCCCTATTCAATAAAAAAAATCAATAATAACTTATGTTGAATCTTCTAGCCATTGAGCACTTTATACTACACACACAATACTCTACGTCCTATAAATCATCACAAATTTTTAAAATTATAACATCACAAGCCCTAGCCACAGTTAAAAATATTTGGATTCGGTGTAGAATTGGGTACTTCTTGGTTTGGGGATAAGTTTTGGCGATAAAATTAAATTTCTGGTAACCCTGGTGTTTAGTTTTGCTTTTGTGTCGCGGCCATCTCATATCTGGGCGTTAAAAAAATAGCCAAAAAATCAAAGGGTACCCTATTGTAAACTTTTACCAAATATTTAAGTTGAGAAGTGGTACTATATGTCTTTAACGCATTTAAGATTTATTTTTGTATCTTATAGACATTGAAGCACAATATTTTATGGCATGCATTAGGCTACTAACTAAATTGTCACGTGACTGCGATACATCCTAAATTACCATAAGATATACTTAATGATACTTATTATAGTTAAGAATTATCAAATTCTACAAATGATGATATGTATTGGGATATTTTAAATTATAGCTTTCTTGATTAATATCAAATTTCGAAGATTAGAAATTTTTCAAAAGTAATTTTGAATTTGAAAATAAAAAAAAAATTTAAATATTGCAAGTTATAAAAGCTTTTACTTTAAGGCTTTTTTGAATTACGAAAAAATTTCTAAGTTGTATTCGAAATTAGGTACCACGATTCTTCCGAAACTATTGAAGAATATCGTTGAAGAATTTCAAAGCTTCGTGTTTGCTGTTTTTTTTTAACAATTGCAGACTAATTTAAAAAAAAAAATTCGAGAAAAATACCAATTATACTACCCAGTATACACGAGATCAAATAAATAAGATATTCAATTCGAGGCTACAATAAAGAAATAATATCAGGATACACTAATTTAATTTTGATTAACTGATAATTGTGAATTAAAGTTGAAGATTCGTGTAAGAACACTTTAAATTTATTAATAATAAATTACATTTCCAATAAACCATTTGCACCTTTCAATGAAAAAACAATTTTCAATTAAAATTTTAATTTAAATTGAAAATTACAAAACTTAATTTTTTAACTTTTTAATATTAAAATATTCAGCAAAATTCTCCTTCTGAATATTTTAATTAATATTAAAATATTAAATTAAAATATTCAGAAGGAGAATTTTGCTCTTTGAATCTCAATTCATTTTCTATGATTCATGTTTTTTTTTTTTTATCATTCCAAATAAACTTTTCTTTCTTTTCCCCCTTTTAAATCGCATGCAAGCGATTTCGTGTACTTCGGACAAATACCAAATATTCGATACAGGCCTGATAGCGTCACGTGCTTTCCTATTCCCATGCTGCCCTTTGTATGTTTAGATTCATTGATTGATCATGAGATTTTTTGATCGTCTGCCAGAATGAAACTGTGGAAAATATCGTCTGACCTTCCCCCGTGACCTAGTTCGAGGATAAATAAGTAAGGAAAGAAACTGCGGGATTGGTTTTCTCATGAGACTCCTACCCAATTCAAGAAATCTAATTTCATAATGTAAATTTCGGTGTTCTTTTCTTATCGGAATGATTATTCTTTTGTTTCATAAAATGATTAGTTGCGCATTTTTGGTAAAGAAATTGTTTTCTATTTATGCATTTTGATATGTTACAATACATTTTAATTTTCATAATTTATATTTGCAGATTAATTAAGACTAATATATAATTAATCTTTTAACAGATCTTACGCTTCCAATGATAAAGCACATTTTATTTATAAAAATTTATTTGTATACCACATCTATGCAAAATAATTATTCTCAAGCTATTAAAAGGTTTAAGTTATAAATATTATTGAACTATAAACGTCTTCAATTTAACTACTATTAATTAAAAAACCTTAAACACTCTAAAAGTGAAACATTTAACTCCAACAAAAACATTTTCTTACTCTATACATCTATTTCATACTATTCTTTCGAAGTAATTAAAATATATTTAATTTAATTTTTGTAAAAGCTTAATTGTGTGTAGGAATTAAAAAAAGTACAAGTATTCTAATATTAAAGCATTTTATATGTATTTTCAAATAAATATTTTTACCGAAATAAAAATATTTCCTTGGTAATACATATATGTATAGAGTTATTATTTTCAAAGCATAATAGAAAAATGTGGAAAATAAAAATAAAATAATATATGTTGTGTACCAAATGTAACATATTTTAAATTATAAAATTTGTTTTTTTATACGAATATATTCATTATTTTCAGCTTTTAAGCGCTATATAAAAATATTTTTAATTCAGTTCTTATCATTACTTACCTTTTTACGACTCTGAAACGTAATACAAGAAAGTAATATTATTTTAAAAAAATGTAATGCAATTATAGTGCACAAAAAATATAAATAAATTACTTTTATACAATAAAAAAAGTTTAGTATTTATGTTTATGTATGTTGTTGTTGTGTGCTGGCCAGGCTGGCAATATGGGGTGCACTGCTCCTCTTTTTCAACTGAACCATATTTTTGGTGTGGAGTCCGACTTCCTCAGTACACACATGCTATAGGTACCCGTTTATAGGGTAGGCAACCATTCACTTCACATTCATACAAGGAAAGAACAAAGACTGGATACATAGAGAAAGTACATCCAAGCCCGAACCGGGATTCGAACCCAGGACCTCCCTATCCGCAGTCAGATAGGCTGACCACTACTAGACAATATATATATATATATATATATATATATATATATATATATATATATATATATATATATATAATAATAATAATAATAATAATAATAATACTTACATATGTATTATAGCATTTATTTTTCTTCCAACAGCGGGCATTTGGGTGACGAACCCCAATGCCGTAACAAGGCCAGAGACTGCTACTCATTTGTCGTTACCCAGCGGGCACCTGTGAGCCAAGTCACGGAGGCGAGTAGCGTTGCCCGCGTCATACCACCGCAAACCCGTTCATAGGGTGAGCCACATTCATACATCATCTCAGAAGAAAGTACAAAAAAGCACAGAGAGAACAGGGAAAGAAAATAGCATCCATGCCCGAACCGAGATTCGAACTCGGGAACCACAGCTCAGGAGTCAGGAATGCTAATCAATCTGCAATCGGTCGGCTATATTAAAACATAGATTATAATATTTATCAACTTAATGATTAGTTTTTTTCGATCGCAATGGACAGTTATGCCTTAACATAAATACAAATTATGCGATACAGTAATCACTCTTGTACCTTGCATACGTTTGCATATTGTGACAATTGTGTGTCCTTAAAAAAATTGATTAAATTATGTATATTATTGGCCTTCTAACATTATATATATATATATATATATATATATATATATATATATATATATATATATATATATATATATATATATATATATATATACAGGGTGATCCAAAAGTCAGGACGAACTTTAAAAATGAATAATTCGAAAACGAATCACGATACAAAGATGCGGTTTGCACCAAACGGATAGAAAAGAAACCGGGTTTTGTGTGGCAATGAAAAAAAAATAGTTCTGTTGGCGACCAACAGATGGCGCTGTCGGAGTTCTGATTTAGGATTATGCAATGCAACAAACGATATAAAAAGAAGCAACTACTGCAGGTAATGGTAGTCGAAGCTGGTATGCATCAAAATGCTGTCCATAGTTGAGAAAGCCCTCTTAGTTAAACTGTTTAATAAGAATCCGGAAAGTGCCATTACGAGCATATCGCTACATGAAGGGTATGCGAGATAGTAAAGGAACAATAACGTCTTCTGCATTGAACAAAATTGTGAAAAAATTGAAGCTACAGGTTCTTTAGCGTCACGTAAAAGAAATGGATGTCCCTCAACTGCAGCTGCTGTTGCCACGACAGTGGAGCAGACGGTGCAAGCCATGTCAGCGGTTGCTGCACATGGGGAGTGCAGTGCTTGAGAAGTTTCGAGGCAGACAGGAGTGTCGAATGGAAGTGTCTGGAGAGCGCTGCGAGTAACTTTGCAACGGTATCCCTACAAGTTGCAACATAACCAAGAACTGCAACCTCCTGACTTCGACTCTCGCCGACATTTTGCGAATTTGGTCTTCAATAAGATGGAAGAGCAGCACGACTGGCTTCACACTGTGCTTTACACAGATGAAACACATTTCACACTCTCTGGCGCTGTTAACAACCACAATTGTCGAGTGTGGACCACAGAAAATCCACATGCATTTGTTGATGTACCCATGCAACAGCCTAAAGTGACAGTCTGGTGTGGCTTCACTGCTGATTTCATAATTGGTCCATTTTTTTCGAGGAAGTCACACAGACAGGTTTCCAAACAGTTTCTGTCACCGGTAAGCGATATCTAGCACTGTTACAGAACAGCATTATTCTTGAACTGCAAGCCCGACAGGCACTCCAAACAGTCACCTTTATGCAAGATGGAGCACCACCTCATATTGCTCTGCCTGTGCAACGCCTGCTACGCTCAACATTTGGGGAGGATCGTATTATCAGTCGCTACTTTAATCACGCATGGCCTCCAAGATCTCCCGATCTCACACCCTGTGACTTTTGGCTGTGGGGCTTCTTGAAGTCAAAAGTGTACAGCGAGTAACCGGCATCACTAGCGGCACTGAAAGATGCCCTCCGCCAAAATGTGTCTGCCATAATGCAAGAAATGCTACTAAAGGGTGTGAATGGTGTGGTGAATCGTATAACAGCTTTACTTCTGAATGATGGACATCACATTGAACATTTACTGTAGTAAGTACTAATTAACTGTAATTAACCTGACTTCATTAATCATTGTTTCATTTGTAAATCATCTTTTGTTGCAATAAAACACTTTAGCGCCATCTGTTGGTCGCCAACAGAACTAATTTTTTTTCATTGTTACACAAAACCCGGTTTATTTTCCATTCGTTTGGTGCAAACCGCATCTTTGTATCGTGATTCGTTTTCGAATTATTCATTTTTAAAGTTCGTCCTGACTTTTGGATCACCCGGTATATATATATATATATATATATATATATATATATATATATATATATATATATATATATATATATATATATATATATATATATATATATATATATACACACTGCTCAAAACAATTAAAGGATATTGTAATTTTTACATAAAATAAAGATATAAGCGAAAATATTTTTGCTGAAAATGGAAAAAGAGAATCACAAATGAAAATTTTTCTGATTTTCAAACTGTGGAGTATGCTAATTTTGAGTTCGACGTCAAAAACGTCACTTCAGCGGCAGTGAATGAAATTTGACTTTCAACTGAATAATGAATACAAGGATGATCGTTATTCAGTGACTGCTTTGTTTCGATGAGTACGATGTCTCAGTGAAGTCATTTAACCAATTCAGAAGCTTGGAGAGCTGTTGGTAGGTTAGAAGGGGGCCAAACTCAAGCCGGAGTAGCGCAAACCATTGGAGTGTTACAAAGTGTGATTTCCAGGATCTGGAACCGTTTTTTGGAGATTGGAAGTGCAGGCCGAAGACCAGGGCAAGGCCGTAGATGGGCAACAACGCCCAATGAAGATCGTTATTTAGTGTTAACGGCTCGGAGACACCGAAATATGAACGCTACTCTTCTCCAACAACACCTTCGCTCGGCTACTGACACCACGATTTCAACTCAGACTGTCCGAAACCGGCTCCATGGTGAAGGTCTGTATGCTCGCCGACCGATGGCATGTGTTAAACTAATATCAAGGCATCGTCGCGACCGCAGGGAGTGAACAACAGAGCATGTGAACTGGAGGAGAAATGAATGGAGCAATGTTTTTTTCTGACGAGTCCCGTTTTTCTGTTCATCTTGATAATAGGTGTATTTTCATCTGGAGGGACCGTGGCAGTATGAATAATCCAGCGTTCATGCACGAAAGTGTCAGATTTGGCGGTAGGGGAGAGTTGGTGTATGGTGGCATCTGCATTGACGGGCGCACACATTTTTATATCATTCGAAATGGACCTCTGACTGGTCGCCGATATAGGGATGAGATCTTCAGACCTATTGTAGTCCCTTACGCTGCAGCAATCAAAGATGACTTCATTTTAATGGACGATAACTGCAGGCCACATCGTGCCATCCTGGTGGAGGATTTCCTTTTCAAGTAAGGAATCTTATGAATGGAATGGCCAGTGTGTTCTCCAGACATGAATCCAATAGAGCACGTTTGGTATGCTCTAGGAAGACGAGTTGCTTTCCACCAAGCACCCCCACAAACTCTCCAAGAACTGGAAAGAGCTCTTCTGGAAGAGTGGGACAGAATACCCCGACTCGTGATTAATAGCCTCATTAACTCCATGCCTCAAATGTGTTCAACATTGCTGGCCGTCCGTGGAAACCATACCTCCTACTGAAAATGACTTCCTTTGAAGACAACACCCTTTCTTATTCTTTTTTTCTCATATGCACAAATTGTGTTTTTTTCCTTTTGTACACAAATGCGCAATAAAATGCATTTTTTTCAGCCAAACATGTGTAATTTATTCTCATATAACCTACTACGTCTGTCGACCACGTATCAATCAGTTAAAAAGTTTCCCAGCCACAAGATCCACCTAAAACCACAATATCCTTTAATTGTTTTGAGCAGTATAT